>CAIGRN010204929.1:0-12892 GCA_903798345.1 Fraxinus anomala | reverse complement strand
ATTGAATTTAATTGGTCTTGATTTCATTCGTCATGTTGTTTTTTTAATCTTGATTTCTTCTCCATTTCATCTCATAAGGAAAATATTCCCAACAGATGTCACCATGGATACATAGAGTTGCACTATCATCCCTGCACATCACCCTAATCCCTTAGTGTCCTTGTCCATGTTTTGTGGCTACAAAATGAGTTTTAATTATTTTTAAATCTGTAAATGACAATTTTTTGGAAAAATAAGAAATTTGGTTATTTGATAACTTTGATGATAGTAGAGAAAATATAGAGCACTTACGATATAGAGCACTTATGAAATATGGATAGCCTCAAAAACGGCTAAAATTTTAACATAAGCACTTATACTACTCCTTTTAATAAAGTCAATATTTTCAGATGTGAAAGTTTTAAATTACCGAATATTTGATCCAACGTGTGGAATTATACAATTAAAAGTAACAAGTCACTTTTTAATTTTTTCTAGATGATTAGATCAAATAAGTCAATTTATCCTAAATTTGAATACCACAATCAATAATTAAAACAATAAAAAATACCAAAGATGGTTACGAAGAAATCCCAAATGGGTAAAAACTCTGAGTACTATACCAGTTAGTAATCCACTATAAATCAAAGTAAACTTACAGTACGGTCCAAACTCGTCCATCCCGTAGAACTTCTGACTTCAATTCCTGCAGTCTCACTTGATCTTATTGGAGGTGTGCTCATTCAAAATAAATCTCGACTCTTGGTTTATACCTTAGCCCTCCTGGACTAGTCGAATCCCGACTACTGGCATCTCACCTTATTCCTTATGAATTTGTGCTTCTGCAGCAACTCCTGATCCTTGTATCGATTTATCTCCGATGAATTAAGTGATTTGGAGTTTGATTAAAAGATTTTGTGTGTATTGATCTGTGGTTTAATATGAAACAATGTGGCTATATAAACAAAATATGTTTTAGAAGGATTTATGGATCAAGTAATATGTGGTGGTTGAATCATAGAATCAATAAATGTTTTGGATTTTCAAATGAATGACCTCTCTGGAATAAATATGATTCAACACACTTTTGAACGTTTATAGGGTACAATATATATAGGGATTAATATGTGGTGGTTGAATCTTAGAATCAATGAATGTTTTGGATCTTCAAAGAAATGATCTCTTTGGAATAAATATGATTCAACACACTTTTGGACACTCATAGGATATGATATATATAGAGAAAAATGTTTGAGATAAAAATAGATTGAAAAATCAAGTGTTTGAAGCAAAACAGAATTCTAAATGTAGACCCGTCGGTCGAGCATCAAGCTAAAGACAGCGAGCAGAAGCTGAGCAGTCATCAGTATTTTTATCATAACTTTTTTCTCGATATCCGATTGAGGTAACTCAAAATTCATTGGAAAGTTAATTCAAAGTGAACGATTTTCTAAAATAGCCTTTTCCAAATTCTAATGTTTTTTTATGTGAAAAATGCATTGCAAGTTACGATTGAGAATTTGGAGCATAACTTGTGCGGTTCTTTGATACTCTTTATACTTCTAATTGCATTCATTGGATCATATATGATCTTCTTGAACATCTTTGACTCCTTCAAAAACTATACTATCAACCCCAACTCTTTTGACTTTAATTTGGGCTCAATAACTTCTATTTTGATTTTGATTACAACTCGATAAACTCCTAATACAATTCAACTAAGACTTGATTTTGACAAATGAAATGGCAAATTACGGATTTGGAAATTTCCAAGTATAACTTGAACTTAACAAGATGGAACCCGATTTTCAATAAAAAGAAGAGTTTAAAAATTTTAGAAATATAAAGTATCATGATGATCATAACTTCTATAATAGGGGGAAAAAAAAAGATCATTTAATTAATTTTCAATGTCCCGTAAAAGTCATATTAGTCTTGTAAGGTATCGATTCATGATGTTTGCTATCCATCATGAATGTATTATTGTTACAAGGAAATAAAGCCCTTATATAAGACTTCATTTTGTGTTGTATCAATGCGTATTTTCCATAATATAATAAAGCTATTAATTTTGTGATGTTACTAGAATAGCATTTAGAACCCAAAAAATGCCAATCATCCATTGATGGAATTGTTCTAAGTCCAATGAATGTGATGTCTTCTAATTAAAGTGATTTTTTATATTGCGTGAAGTAACATTCTCTTCAAAGAACAAATGCAACTTTTACAAAGTCAGTTTAGAAGAAATAGTTACAAACTTTTTCTTTGTGTGAATAAAAGTAGAAAAATAGATTAATCATCGAGCAAGATCAAAGATACACGTATACACGATAACTATCTCGAAATATATGAGCTGAGAGATAAGAAAATTATATAGCTCTTCTCTCAATTTCTCAATCTTTTCCTTTTTCTTGCTCGATAGCCACTCATTATATAGCATCTATCTTCCATTTGTTATTTGTATTCCCACTTGAAAGTAAGCCACATAATGGTACCTTTTTGGCCTCTCCTTATTTCTTTACAACGTGGGATTAAGATATGAGAAAGAATATTCCAACAATTAAACCTCCTTTATAAATACAATGACGTTGTTCATTTAATGTTTTCTATCATGTGTAATTATCTATTATTTCGTAGATTTCTGATGACTTTAAGTCGTCATGAAAAATTAGTTTTGCATATAGTGACATTTTTTTTTCTTTTTTTTTTTTATGAACATAAAGGAAGAAAGTAGTATCAAATAACCACAAGTCTACTTAGAAAGAACATGGTCTACCAATTGAATAAACTAAAGGTGATTTAAACTTTAATCCTCTATATAGTGATATCTAACTCGTATGCATGACATACTGGTATATAGTATCAAATTTCTTGTTCGTTTTAAACTATTTTTAGTACGCTAGTACTAACTTGCTCGTCAAAGCATAATAAGTTTGACACTGTACTTGCTACAACCAAGCTATTGAAGGAAAAAAAGTGGTCAAAATAATTGACAATATATTCCTACGACTCCTTCCCGTCTACCCTTTTTTCCTTTAAATTAGATTTCTTTGAGTTTATAAAGTGATTGTCTAGTTACTCTAGTAAAACACGACGGCTAGCCCAAAAAAAGTGTAGAAACGTGCTCAGAAACTGTCAACATGATTCGAACATCTTTACATCTCTAACCAGAATATATGTAGTCTCATGAACTAGAAAATGTTAGCACAAACTAGAACAACCTCTTAAAACCAAATTCTCTTTAGTCTTAATGTATAAACGTGGTCCAATGAATTAAAAACCACAAGGAATCAAATGATTCAACATTCCACTTAGGCATCAAATTAATGATGATGCGCCACCAACAGCAATGAGATATATTGAGGATCTTTATGTAGGGTCCCTTCATCACGCTTCCATGGTTTGAGACAACTAATTTAGTTTCATGAGACACATGGATTTTTGCTTAACTATTTTATATTTTGAATATTTTGTTCAATTCATTCACTGAGCATGGTTCTAAGATTAATTAAGGAGATTTACTAGCAAAATAATGAAAAATAACTTAATTACTTTGTCTCAATGTAAAAAGTTGTAATATTTTATAGAATACAATCTCTGGAAAAATTGCAGCCATAGTCTTCAACTTATTTCCCTTATTCGCTATAATTTTAACACTTAGTGTGAAAGTGGAGTAGCTTGTCGAATCAAAAGTATCGATGAAAGCCTAACGACTACTTACGGCAGCATATCTCTTCGGCTGAAATTTACTGATTTTTATGATTATTTATGATCGAAAAGGGGTTATGATCTTGTTACTTTTGAAATCATTTGATCCCTCTATCAAGTCCTTATATTAGAAATATCTAAGAGAAAATGAGAAATTGTTTAAAGGGTATTACATATTGGCTACACACTTTATGGACTTTATGTTATAAAACTGTATTAGTAAAAGAAAAATAAACTCAAAGATAATGGTCTAATATAATTATAGGGTTCTAGGATTTAAATTGAAATATTTGATTGTGGTCCTTACATCAATGCTAATATGTGTCCTTTGTTCCGCTATATGTAGAATAATAATGCCTTTTAAATTGGGGTTGTATTTTTTAATGACAAAGCGCAAAAAGTTGCAACTTATGAAAATATAACTTCCTTAATGATCTCATAAATGACTTGTTAATCTAAAATCCCAATCTATAAACATTGTGCTCAATGAAAACAAATAGAAAGTTGTGTCAATGGAAAGTTGTAAGAGCTCAACCAAACAATTCGATTTCAAAATTGATGTTTCTAAACAAGTCACCATCTTGTAGAGCACCGTTAAGCTGAGTAAATCATGTATCCCTATATTTAAGGATTTGACATGCTCTTCTTGAGAATGTTAACCTTTTAAATTAGAATATCAAATCTCTATATGGTATCATAATCCAATAATCTCAAATGAGTAATTCAATATGTCTAGAGCTTAAACGAGCAATCAGATCCAAGATTGGTGTTCAAAGACCCATCATGTTGTATGAACATGTTAAGCGATGAATTTCATATTAGTTGTTGAAGAAATTAATAATCTACATATCAAACACTTGGACTACTACTCCGAACAAAATTGACTTTTTAATAAAAAACTCGAATCTTCATATGTTGGTTATTAATTTTCATTAATAAGTGATATAAAATTTATCCCATAACAGTAAGTAAAACCATTTCATTCTCATAGAATCAGTACAAAAGCTTATTCGAGTTCTTGGAACGTAAGGCCAAATGAATAAATAATAAGATTTTCTGGTATCATCTGGTTAAAGTATGAAAAATAAGATAGCGGTAAGTTTGCTTCATAATAACTTAATGTGCAGCATTGAAGGATGCAAAGTTGAAGGACACTCAAGTCAAGATATTTTTTTTGTATTTTAAACCCCTTCCTTGTTTGGATAAGCTTAAAAAGTCTTACTTATAAGTACTGACTTGTAAGTAAATAAGTTGAAGGAAAATAATTTTTTTGGATAATCAAAGTTCAATATACATTAATTAATTGTTTTGATAGTAATCACTAACTTAACCAAACATTGCTGTTAAACCAACACTCTTTTTTGGATGCAAAATCAAACAAGTCATAATGAAATAAACATAAATCTAGCAATTTCCTTTTACTCATGAAATTGATTGATAGTCTTTTGGTCCTTCGGTAGACTGCAAGAGTTTATTTACATAAGCAGCTCCAAAGAACATTTTCTTTATTGACAAGAATACATAGTAATATATTTAAGGTATCATATTCACAGGAATATTTTATCACAATATTGAGCCCTTATCTCTAACTTGTCCCCACATATTTCTTGCAAAGGAGTACAGCAATTTGGTATATCTTTCTCTCTAATTTGGTTGGTGAAAACCTCAAAACAAATAAAGGCTTTCTCTTCTAATTAACCCACAAAATCAACTATATGATGAATCTAATTAAACTGATAGACAGCTAGGCATGGTACTTTGTAACATGGATGCACTGATGAGGCTAATTAAACACTGTTATGTTCTTGATGGTCTCGTCCCCTCGTGTTTGATCGCAAAAAATTTATTAATCATTCCCCGTCTCTAGCCTGTTCAACACGTTATTCATTTCAACGTTGTTGAAACAATCGAACCCGAAGTCATGAATTCCAAAATCTTGACAGTCCAATAGCCATGAGCAGTTTTCGTCCCACGATGGCACAAAGAGGTTATCCAACTTCGGTTGATCGAGTGGAAACTCCCACGGGAGATCATTAACCGGAGGAGGGTTGTCCTCGAATAAGCAAGTGAGTAAAGGGTCATTTTCAAGAAAATTGGATTCATCAGATGAACAATTTTGATCAGTTGGTGATGTGGAGTTTTCATCCGAGCTACTTGTAATGCCATAATTTGTAATTTCCTGCAACTGCACGAGGTTTTTGTCCGAATCCGGCAAATTATCCGGTGCATTGGATAGAGATTTTTCAATCTCCTTCTGAAGTGGTTCGTGTGTAACTGGATCAATTCCCATTTTGAGAAGTTTCTTCTTGATATGTGTATTCCAATGATTTTTAATCTCATTATCTGTTCTTCCAGGCAATCTTGCAGCAATTTTGGACCACCTAATTAGTAAACACCAAAAGATTTGTTAATAATATACAATTATCATAACGTAGAAGAATGAAATTATTATGGTATGTCCAAAATATTTGTATATGACACTTCAACGTTAAGCCAAGATTGTTGTACTACTTAATGCATTGTTTAGAAGTACAATTGCAATAATTCATTTTGGTGAAGTACAAGAGATGAGATAAAGAGTACTATGCAAGAGACTTGATGAACACGATACACAACTAGACACAACAGATTATGATCGATTTATTCGGTCTATCATACACGATTACACAAAACAAAAAATGGTCGGTGCTATTCAATCTAGCATACGAAAGTACTATCACCAAAAAGATAAAGCAGCCCATAATATTTTTACCACACAAAAGGTGCTTGGATTGCCTATTAATAAGAAGTAATAGGAAAGGCTCAAGTACACTTTCTTCACCAAACATCATTTTTAATTATTTGATTGAGTTTATCACATAAAAGCTCCATTATTTTAAGTAATCTTTGGAAATTTAACACACAAATTTCCTCATTTTTCACCTGAAACACGTCAAAATGTTAACTAGTCACCGAAATCAAAACAATTAATTCATGTTTAATACGCAGTATTAGACAAGACTCAATATAGTATCCAGCGCCATCCAATCTCTATACGGATCATAGTAACATATCATTAATCTTTTGTCAATGCTTAATGGAGTTGGCATGTTCAAGTGCAAAAGAAGCAATGCATAGATTACCTATTGCCAAGACAAGCATGAAGATCAATAACCAGTTTCTCCTCCGCTTCCGTTAGAAGGCCGCGCTTCAAGTCGGGGCGGAGATAATTCGTCCATCGGAGTCGACAGCTCTTTCCACAACGACGAAGCCCCGCCAGCTTCGGGACAGCTCTCCAGCAGCATTGGCCATTAGTGAGGATGAAATTGATGAGTTTCTTGTCTTCCTCAGCTGTCCATGGCCCCTTCTTCACCCCAAGTTTGTCACAACAAGGTTGTCTACCCATTATTCTTTTTCTCCAATGAAAACTATGCTAAAACTCAAAAGTCCCCTCACCCACCTTTATATCCTACCAAACCATTACATAAAGTTGTCGAATTTGTTTCTTACTATATTATAATATAGTGTGTGTTTGTGTGTGGGATTCTAGGGCCACCCATTTGTTTTCTGAAAGCTACTGATGAACTGCAAAGCCTTTTGTCTCAGGGTATCTCTGCAAGGTGGAGATAGTGAATGATGGGGTGACCCAAAGACAAAGCTACATCTAAGCACCCCCACCCCACGCCCACCCCTAAAAAGAAAAAGTTCTTCCCATATTGATATACAAGGGCACCCTGTGATTGCAATCTTACTCAACCATTCCATCACCCATTTCGTCATCACAACGTTTAAGGTGTCCCCTGGGAAAATTTAATTATACATGTATTATGTTTCGCCCCGTTTGAGCTCCATAATTAGATTTTTGAGAAAAGTGCATTTTGTAATATTGATTTTATTAAGAATGTATTGTTAAAAGAGAATGAAATTTTTTGAATTTACGTATAATATTATTTTATAGAATGTGTAATTAAAAAAAAAGAAAAATATATTATCAAATTAATTAATGGAGCCCAAACAAGGGCTTCATATACGCTGTAAACGAATTTTGAAGCTTGATAAATTTTAGGTCGACTAGTGAATACTTTTCTTCATCCAGGGTGTGTTTGAGTCACATTATTTTGGAAAAATGTATTTTGAAATTGTAAATTGATGGAGAATGTGTGGTAGAAAAGGAAGGAAAAGTTATTGATGCGATGGAAAATATTATTTTATTAAAGAATATGTGGTTGAAAATGAGTAAAAGAATGAGAATGAAAATTTTAATGTGGCCCAAACAGGGACCCAGTTTGACTTATTTGTATATTTCTTACAAAATTTGATAAACATATATGCATACGTTTTTTTCTATTTTAAAGTATGCACACTTTTACTTTTAGGCATATACATAATACAGTACAAGAAAAACTAATTATGATGTTTGATGAATTTCCTTGGGTCCATAATTTGCAACAAAAGCCAAATGAAAAGAAAATATATTACTTTATGTGAAATATGAATTCAAACTAAAATAATATTAGAGTACACACTTGGGAAGAGATTATACGTGGGTCTCTTGCTAACGAAATATGATCCAAAAATTTTACTAGTCTTTTCGATTGAGAGTTAAAGGAGTTTTAAAAACGATCTAACTTTTATATTTAAATATTCTACTTGGTTCTTATTGAATACAGATGTTGCTAAAATTTAGTGAATTGAACACGAGCTTAATAATTAGTTCCCAAATTTAATATCAACCAAAATAGAACTAATTATTTACTTAATTTGGAGTAACTGCAACAAGTAATTCATAAGTTAATAAATGTTCATGCATTATTTTTTCCTTATTTATTTTCTATGAACATTCCATTTTTTATTTTTTTTGTTCGTATACGTGTGGCTAGGTGGGGGTTCAAACACGTAATAATACGTACGTTCTCAAATAAATATGTATTCCAAACTTTTCGTGACACTTAAATGATTCCAAATTGTATATGAATATGTTCATGTCAAGGGTTCAATATCTTTGATACGTACCTTGGAAATAATTTGATGTTGATAAGTGTTGTCCCTGTTTCAGCTTATTTCTAGATTGTTCCAGTGCAATTATATTTTAAGGTTAGCCAATTTGTTAGGAGAGATCGTGGCCTTCCATTTAATTCATAGTTTTTATTTGTAAAATCTTGTTCCAAAATATTTTCTAAGAGAAATTGGTACGAGTGTTGTTAATTTGAGTTTTCTTGATCTATAATCTACGTGTCATTTTTCGAGGATTTCTTGAATTGGGAAAATTCTGTAGAGTTTTTATTGTGATGTCTACTTTTTCTGCCATTTAGACACATATGGGCAATACATTATATTATCTAAGCCATCAGATTGTGGGCAGGTAATAATCCAAATCTTGGGTTTTTGACTTTAAGGTCCTAATTAATTAGGTGAACATTGTTCATTGTGGACCCTCTTTCTTGAACAACTCATTCTCTTACACATGATTAGGAGATTAAATAAAAACTTTTATCTCTAGATTTTATCGTCATGATTTAGAATAACTTGGAAAATTACAACTTAGTGTGAACTAAAGACTCGAGAATATTATAATCTTGCTAGATTTCTTTTATTAAATACACGAGTTAAGTTAATATCAGCAATGCATTATGTGACGTAATTTCACCACGATTTTTTTTTCCTTAACACAATCTACGATAGTATCATTATTTTTCTTAAAAGTCTAAAAGAATGTCACTGACAGTATATCACACTGATACCTATTTTAGTAGCGCTGGCTCTTAAAATAATCAATCTAGGTTTAAAAATACAATTCATAGAAGTTCAATTGAAAAAATTATTTAACAATCGTATTTTTATTATTTACTGTTTCACCATTTTCAAGTTTGTTATCCCTTTTTCCTAGTAGTATTTCAATAAATATAAAGATGAAATAAACAGAATGATAATACCTAAGTTCATTATACTTTATACCTAATGTTATTGTTACTATAGTTAGAACACTTTTCAATCATATATACTATGGCTCCCGAAAACTATTCAAATGGAAACCAACGTACTCACTACAATAACACAAAAACAATACATTGGGATAAAAGGGTTCAAGTAAACACTTTCTCAACGCTTAATAATTTATTCAAACGACACTTGAAAAAATGGGGTCAAGTTAAAACTACCGAACACTTAATAATCTATTCAATCGACATCAAAATCATTATAAATAAAAATTGCACAATGTCGATTTGTGCTAATGAAATAAAGACAAACAATCAGATAAGATATAATGAATGAAGTATTTCCCCATTTAAGGAGCAACCTAACAAGCTAGGCCAGGTGGCTAATGTATACACTGGACATGTATTATGCATCACTAGCAAAATAGATTTTGTTGCAATTTGTGTACATATAATACATATATATGGGATGACTTGAAAGGCACTAAAAATTTAGGATTTTCCGACACAAATGTTGTATATACGTTCCCCATAAGGAAAGCTAAACTGAAGGATGTTTCATATTTATATTATATACATGTATGTCACCCTCATATACACATGCTCCTTACTTGAAATTTCCCAACAAGCAATTACATTCTTAATCAACCACGTATCAATTTTTGTTTATCTCCTATTGATCAGCATAATGATTCATTGTGATCTACGTACAAGTTATCGAATTTAAGAGCTTATAAACAAAGGGGTATATGTTTAATCAACGAGCTCGAACTAGAGATTGATATTGCGAGATTTTTTTTATAAAAAAAAAACAGCCAATATATAAGGTATTATTTCTTTAGAGAAAACATGCAAAGTAGTCTAACAATTAGAAAGGAAAGAAATTTTGGTTTCATTCATTAATTAAGAAATAAATTTTGACTCAATTTTGCAATTATTCATTATTTATTGATGTACTTTGCTCTTGTATTTAGTACGTGACTAAAAAGAATAATTAGGTATAGAATCTAAGGAATCTTCTTGTTCCCTTTGTGGTTTATACAAAGAATAGAACACTTGGGATATGATAAATCATAGGTAATATTTTTCCACAATACTTGAGATTTGAGTTAGAGAAAGATTCTATATTATTGTAATAAACTTTCATAATAGTAGAATAATTCTTTTTTCTATGTTGTGTAATTCTCAAACTATCTTTTATTATGTTTTGTCTTCTAAATATTTTCTTTGAACGAGGATCCTATCAGCGAATCAAGATATTGGTCTCAAACCCAATAACTAATGCGTGTTTGAAATCTACTTTCGTTAGCTACCTTATCAGCTCATATTGCACACGACGCGTTATGTATGTTTGTAATAAATTTTCATAATAGTAGAATATATCTTCGACGTTTTGTGATTATAAAATAATATTGTTTTAATATTTTGTCTTCTAAATATTTTTCTCTGGATGAGGATCCTATCAATTAACCAAAAGATTGGTCTTAATTCCTTATAACTAATATATATGTTTGATATACACACTTTGGATATTAGTTGATCAACTCATAATATCGCATACAAAATTTCAAATAATACATGTTCAGATGTTGCTCGATAAGGATGTCAATTTGACTTGCTGGCTCGAAAGGCTCGTGGCTCGGCTCGCGACTCGAGAGGACTGAGCCGAGGCTCGAGTCGAGCCTTATTTTTGGGAATCAACCCGAGCATGAGCCGGCCCATGTGGCTCGATGATCCAAATGGGCCGGCTTGAGTTTTGAAATGCATGCTCGCTAAGATTTTTTTTAATATTTTTCAATGTATTGTCAAGTCATAATTATATTGTCATGGACCTCCTTCAAAATTGTACATAATTATATTGTTAATTTTTTTTTGAATTTCATACACTTTAAATAAGATAGTTTGTTTTTGTTAACTCAATAAAACTCAGTTAATTCAATTATTTTTATACTAAATCTAATTTCATGTATTTTGTCTAAAACGCATTATAAATATTGAAGTTGTTTTAGATATTTGATAAATTAAAAAAAAAAAAACCTTATTATAGTTGAATATATACTATGTGATAAACAATTTATACTCAATATGCTAATTCTAATCCTAATTAACTAAATTATAACTTTTATTCCTAAATTTATTAAGAATAATATTATTTACAGTTCCCCACTACCGTAGTCGTCATATATGGCATATATGTGGCGGCTAATGATTTAATGCACGGGGTAACAAAAATTACTACTTTAATGTATCAAATCACTAACTGCTACATGTATGCCATTTGTACATTTTTTTAATGTATGGACGACGCTTTTAATTTGTAATTTTATAAAATTAAGAATTAATAGATATTAATATTTTTGCCATTTTAAAATAATTAAAGTGAATAGACAAATATACCATTAATTAAAATAACAAAAGCACTTCATATGTATATTACATTATGTAATGTTTAGTGTACCATTTTTTGGTTACTGATTTTTCACTGAATATTTTTTCTTTATAAGATGTTTTTCATTTTATGTGAAATTTATAAGATTTATTATATCTTTTTCCAAAATTTTAACATTAAATCAATAAAAAATAATTTTAGTGTGTTAATAACATATTAAGAATATTGAAATACTTCATTTTAATAAATAAAAAATTGAATTGCTATCTTCTAATTAATATTTTTGGTTCAATGAATAAAAATTTAAAAAGAATTAATTAAAATAGTTTCTAATATTAGTTGTTAGTTTTTAGTTAAAAATTAATTTCTTATTTATTTTAAGTCGAGGAATTTTAAAACTTAAAAATTATCAATAATGAGTGCGTTATTTTATTGGTATCTAGATGATTTTTTTTTTTTTCCTTTTCTACGAGGAGCAAGAGAATAATATATAAATATAATTAATGAAAATATATAATATTACACGAAAATGAAAATAGAGAACAAAGTTATGGAAACGATGCAGTGAAAATACTTGATTGAATCTTAATTTATGAATCGAAATATAAATGAGAAAGGAAAAAAATATTTTTTCAGATGAAAATGAAATAATAATTAAACTTCTAGAGAATAAAAAAATAGTTTAAACAATTGGTATGTAAAATGTTACATAATGTTATACAAAGGTTGTCGTTTATTATTTTCAATTATGTGTATTTTGGTCTATTTAACGATTTTTAATAACAAATTTGTAATTTTTTTTTTAGCAAAAATCTCCATATTGCATTTTATTATAAAAGTAACATTAAGCTTTACAATACTATCAATGATGATGATGAATATTAATAATACAAAAGGACAC
>CAIGRN010204924.1:0-33134 GCA_903798345.1 Fraxinus anomala | reverse complement strand
AAAAAAAAAAAAAAAATTGATTGGTATCATGTGTGAGGGATTGTCTGTCCTACTTGACAAATGGCATTGTATCTTTAGTAATCCTTTAACTGGCAGTAAAGATTGAATTCTATTCTTTTCTGAGCATGTTTGGCTAGGCTTCTAAGTTACTAGTAAATAATCAAACTTTGAAATATTAATTTTTGTTGATCAAAATTGGAAATAAATAACTAATTATTTTCAGAGTGAAGCGAGTTCTGGCAAATAATTATGTCTCTAAGTTGCTTTAGCATTATTGTTTCGGTCTCCCTTTCTGGCAAGCAGTAATAAAATTACCTACGCAAATTACTGCACAGTTGCCTCGTGAACATGAAACGATATGTGGAATCATTGTCTGTTCCAAAAAATTATCTGACATTCTAAAATTACGAGAATTTTGTTATTTTTGGCTGATCAAAAGTACCCAAGTTCTGATTAGCTTATTTTTTATGACAGAACGCAACCTGTGCTGCAGAGCAAACCCAAACAGTTACACGGCAATCATCAACCATTACTGTTGCACCTATTCAAGGTATTAATTATCTTGTTCCAATAGCTTTCGATTTATCAGCTGTTTATGCACTATTGCAGTGTACGGCTCACTCACTGTCATTCATCAATAAATTTATGTTCTGTTTCATCTAAAATCCTTCTCCAGATATATGGAGAGAAAAACTTGATCGTATTATTAGTTTATTTCTATTGCTTATTTCTCAATTCGAACCTCATTCGGACAAGAAACTGACTTTTGTGCAAATTTTGGTACATCACCTGTTTACATGGATTTCAGGAAAGGAAAAATCTCCAGAACTCGATGATGGTGGGACAGGATTTCCACCTCGTGATGATGGTGATGGTGGGGGCGGTGGCGGTGGTGGCGGCGGCCATTGGTCAGGCGGGTTCTTCTTTTTTGGCTTTCTTGCTTTCCTTGGATTCTTAAAGGACCAAGAGAGTGAAGGACCTTACCGGGATGAAAGGAGGAGATGAGAAACTAATATAAATCTATTAACCGTCATGTTGCCTGTACCTCTTTTTCTGAATTGGCTACTTGTGTGATATGAAACCCTACTGGATATGGATGAGTTGATTGGATATTATATTTAAATCTGCATTAACTTGCATCTTAGCTCCAGACTCCGAGAGCAAAGATTTCGAGCGTTCAGTTCGAAAGAATATGATAAAAATATTTCCGTGCTAAAATTTTTGGTAATTTCTGTTACTTGACCTTGTTACATCACCGAAATCAGCGAAGCCTCCATGTAGGCACCAACGTGGCAGCGAAGTCCATGTAAGCTCTCAATAATCCGTCATGCAATTCTGTGCGTTCTTGGCTCTCTCGCTTGTATCCGACCCACTAGTCCTTATTTTACGACGGTAGTATCATCCATGGCATGCCTCTTGACGGAGGCCTCGTCCACAGGTTGAATCCCCAGTGCCCCAAATGTTAAAGCCGAAGCATTTTGGGGTTCATCAGACAAAAGCATGTGTGACATTCAAATTCAGATTTTTGTATATGAAGGCAACCGTGGCATTTGAATCCAGGTTCTCGAGAGCATTTGATAAGGAAATTTCCTTATCAGGTCTCTACAATCAACACGTAATCACTAAAGATCAAGAAAAATCTTGGAGAATCAATTTCCAAATGAAACAAATTCTTCAAATGGAATTTATGAGATCTAACGAACCAATGGTAGCTAGACGTGGAAGTAAGGCTGCAAAACCGTGACCTGATTCCATAAGGAATTTTCCCCTATCAAAAGGCAGCGGATGTGTAGGTACGCACTCTTTAAACTCTTTGATCATAAGATTATCTATCGATTTTTTTAATGAGACAAGTAATCTTGTTGCCTAACGATATTTGCCGAGTGTGCATGAAACATACAAGTAGACAGGCACATGTCACGAGATCTTTTAACGGCAAGGAGGTCAACAGACTTCGTTGGGAAAACTTAAGGACCGACGATTTTAACTTCTTATTTAAAAAAAAAAAAAAAGTACTGTGTAATGCTAGCGCGATGGAAATTTTCAACAGGCAAGTCTTATTACAGCAAAAGAGGGTTAAGATTGCTGAAAACATAGATGCACCAAACCTCTGGAATGAAGTTCTAAGAGGAAAATTTGACAAAGTACCGTTTCAGATGACAATGACTTAGAAATAATGTAGTTTGATCATACTGAGGTAAACATCTAGAAACATTGAATCAAAATGCACATCTTAACAAGATCAATAAGAAAATTACCTCAAATATTATCTTAAGACTTTCGAAGCACACCATTCAAACTATTAACTCTTGAAATACCAGCTATTAGATTTGAAGTGTCCATACTTCGGAAAAAAGCAACTAAATTTGTAAAATGTCTTAAACCTAACCTAAACTGTAAAAGTAACAGCACTCAATCAGAAAACCAGCTTAAGATTTAGTCGACTTCCTCCATCTTGCTACCCTCAATATCAGCATCCTCCAAAGGTGGCATGTCAACATCAGCTTCACCAGCATCTTCGTCAATGCTCAGACCAAGTTTCAGCATTCTGTGAATCCTATTGCCAAAAGTGTTGGGGTCATCAAGGCTGAACCCAGAGGTGAGGAGAGCAGTCTCGAACAGCAACATAACCAAGTCCTTCACAGACTTGTCGTTCTTGTCAGCATCGGCTCTCTTCCTGAGCTCATCCATGATGGGGTTCTCGGGGTTGATTTCCATTGTCTTCTTGCTGGACATGTATCCGGCCATGCTCGAGTCCCTTAGAGCTTGTGCCTTCATAATCCTCTCCATATTGGCAGTCCAGCCATACTCTCCTGTCACCAAACAGCATGGAGAGTCGACCACTCTATCGGATACTACCACCTTCTCGACCTTATCTCCGAGGACATCCTTGATTACCTTGCACAGACCCTCGAATTGCTTCTTCAATTCTTCCTTCTTATTTTTCTCATCATCACTTTCATCAAGCTTGAGACCTTCCTTAGTAGCAGAAACAAGTTTTTTCCCCTCGAATTCTTTTAACTGGCCAACAGCATACTCGTCAATAGCATCAACCATATAAAGGACTTCATAGCCCTTCTTCTTCAGCTTCTCTAGGAAAGGAGAGTTCTCAACGGCCTTCTTGCTCTCACCAGTGATGTAGTAGATATCATTCTGTCCTTCCTTCATCCTGGTCACGTAGTCCTTCAAGCTGGTCATCTCATCACCACTCTTGGTAGAGTGATACCTGAGCAATTCAGCTATCTTAGTCTTGTTCTGGGAATCCTCGTGGATACCAAGTTTAAGGTTCTTTGAGAAGGCCTCATAGAACTTGTCATAGTCTTCCTTGTTCTCAGCAATCTCAAAGAAGAGCTCAATGCACTTTTTCACCAAATTCTTGCGGATAACCTTCAAGATCTTGTTCTGTTGCAACATCTCACGAGAGATGTTGAGTGGCAAGTCCTCAGAGTCCACAATACCCTTCACAAAGCCCAAATATTCAGGGATCAACTCTTCACAATTGTCCATGATGAAGACACGACGAACATAAAGCTTAATGTTGTTAGGCTTCTTCCTGGTGTCAAACAGATCAAAAGGTGCCCTCTTAGGAACAAACAGGATGGCTTTGAACTCAAGTTGTCCTTCAACTGAAAAGTGCTTCACAGCTAAGTGTTCCTCCCAGTCATTAGTAAGACTCTTGTAGAAAGCAGAATACTCCTCCTTAGTGATCTCCTCGGGCTTCCTCATCCAAATAGGCTTCTGCTTGTTAATTAAATTCCACTCATGAGAAACTTCCTTGATCTTCTTTTTCTTCTTCTCGGCTTTCTCATTCTCTTCATCAACTTCCTCAACCTTCCCTTCCTCATCCTTCTTGTCTTCCTCATCCTTCTTGTCTTCCTCATCCTCATCATCTGATATTTCCTTCTCGGTAGTCTTCTCAACCCAAAGAGAGATTGGATAGCTAATAAACTCAGAGTGCTTCTTAACTAAATCCTTCAGCCTACGCTCCTCAAGATATTCAAGTTGGTCCTCCTTCAAGTGGAGAGTAATCTTGGTACCCCTGCCAAGGTTTTCACCAGTTGTGTCTCTGGTAACAGTGAATGAACCACCAGCCTGAGACTCCCAGACATATTGCTCATCATCATTATGCTTGGTGGTGACAATAACCTTCTCAGCAACCAAGTAAGCTGAGTAGAAACCAACCCCAAACTGCCCAATCATGCTGACATCAGCACCAGCAGCAAGGGCTTCCATGAATTCCTTGGTTCCTGACCTTGCAATGGTACCGAGATTATTCACCAAATCTGCAATTCAGAACCAAACAATTAAATATGGAGAATCATAATGAATCCAGACAAGTGAAACAACCGCAATAAAACTGACACTTACCAGCTTTGGTCATACCAATCCCGCTGTCAATAATTGTCAGTGTGTTGTTGGTCTTATCAGGGATAATGTGGATGAAGAGTTCTGGCTGAGCATCTAGTTTGCTCTTATCAGTCAGACTTTCAAAACGGATCTTGTCTAGAGCCTGTTCCACATTAAACAAATATAATTAGCAAATCAAACAAAATTTCAGATGATATAGCTCTTTCCACATTAAACAAATATTGTAAGTAGATTTCAAGCAACTCATCAATCAAATTCTGAAAGGTTGAAAAGAAAAAGTAAATGAAACAAGTAATTCTAAATTCTGAGTTATAATGAATAGCAATTCCTCATTTGGCATACTATAGATCAGCTTTAATGATTAATCTTGTTTGAACAAGGGAACTAGTTCATAAAAATAGCAGTTATAAAATAGCACAATTAACGACTAATTACACAATTCACACAATAATTGCATTTGTACACATCAGAATACGAAATAAGTTTATCCATTCATAGGCAAAACATTTAGCAATTAGTTCCAAAACCAGTATCTTATAAATTGAGCTAAGATTATAAGTAGATCAAAAGCAATCTTAAACAACAAACAATGTCATGTAGCTCTTCTGTTTGAAATTTTATTCTTTCAACGATTAAACAATTTCCTGACTGCTAGACGCGTCTTCGAAATTTAAAATCATCTTCGAAACTCAAAATATACAAAATCAAAAGCTACTAAACAAACAAATCCACTGCATAATCTAAATAGTCTAATACATAATTAAACCAGAAATAAAAAGCAAATCAGAAAACTGTGTAACGAATAATTTAAAAAAATAAAAATAAGAATCAACAGAACTAAAATAGATCTATTATAAATACAATAATCATATAATAGAGAAACATAATAAGAGGATTTACATCAGAGGAGTTACTGATGAGTTCACGAAGAAAGATCTCCTTGTTGCTGTAGAAAGTATTGATGATCAGACTCAAAAGCTGGTTGATCTCAGCCTGAAAAGCAAACGTCTCTGTATCCGCCATTGCTCAAATCTCTACGAATACTACTCTCTCTCTCTCTCTAAAAATTCAGTATCTACACAGAAGAAAGATGAATAGAAGACGAAATGTAAACTAGAAGCGCATAACTTGGATGAGGTTGCAGAGATTATATAGTAGGTTTCTATATGGTTTCTAGATCCTTCCGTTGGACAACGATGCAACGAAATTTTCCTTAATTTTCTCTAAATAATTCGGGTCATTGACTAACGGGTCGGATCAAATAAAGCATTCCCCCTCATTCCATGGAATTCAAAATAATTGATTAATTAAATAAATATTAAGCGCTTGTCTGTCTCCCATTTTTTGAGAAGAAATAGAGTTTTGAATAATATTTTTTAGAGTGTGTGGTTGAAAAGTAAAGTAATTTTATTGGTTCGTGTGTAAAATATTTTATTGAATGAATATGTGATAGAAGTAGTTTACTGTAGTAAACAATGTTTGATGAAATGAATAACAAACGTGGGCTAAATACATGCACGTAAATTGGAAAGACAGTTGCACTGTCTTTTAGTCGCCAATCTATGATATATTTGCAAGTTAGTCTCCAACGTTCAATCCTAGTTGGCTTGATTTCTTTAAAAAGAATTTATTCCTAGTAAATTCTACTTATCAAGTGATTTATTTTACGAGCTAATTAATAATGTAGTTTGCAATTGTATCATTTCAGTATTTAGTTTTTTGTTTCAATAATGAATTAGTATAACTTGTATTGAATTTTCAAGAGTATTAAACAAAAAAACCAAATAACAAAAAAAAAAAATTGATGGATTTATCCAACCCGGTCAAGCTAGCTCGCGATATTAGATACGTTTTTACAAGTTAGAAAGGTGTATCTAACTATACCTAGTCCGTATTTTTAGATGGATAGGTTGATACTTGTTACAAACCTTAAATGTAAATCGATTTAAGCTAACTCACCCATTTTTGACATTCTCACCCATTAAATTTTAATAAATCTTGATTACTCGACATCAAAAATAAGAAGACATTCAGGAAACGAGGAGTTCTCGACCTGAGCAAATGGTAGGAGACAATTTTAAAAAAATTAAAAAACGCTACATCATAATATATGCCTTGTTTGTTTTGGATTAAAATCAGATTTTAATCTCGGTCAAATTCAAATAATTAATATTAACCACATCTTTCATGAATCTCACAGCTTTTCAACCACACATTTCAAAAACTTATATCACAATATACTAAAAATCTAATTTTAATCCCCACCAAACACTCACTATAAATGGGGACATAATGAGTTCATGGTCGCAATCTCGTATTTTCTCAACCCGTCCTAAATCTGTGTTGTTTTATTATATTTTTTTTATCTCATTTTTACGTTTTCAATTTAAATTGTGTTTAAAAAATAAATTTTAATTTAATATTAAAAATAATTAAATTGATGTAGTAAATAAGGTTTTTTTATTCTGATAGAGAATTAAAAAATAATTATTTTTTATCTATAGAGAAGGTTAAATTCGTCGTTTTGCGACTCTAATGAAGAAAATGAACTTTTAAGTATATTTCACAATATTCTAAAATGCATGCATATACTTTGTGCTCGAGGTGTTTTCGAAACACCTCGCATGTAAGTCTGCTTGTGGTAATAAGGTCAATCGATTTGCTGATCACATATACACGCTTAAACATCAAAATGCGCATGCATTTGTGTTAAAAATTGTGTCAAAATTAGTTTAGCAAAGTTCAACTCATTTCCATAATTTTTTTAAAAAAAATAGCAAATTGAGTCCAACAAACATCAAATTAGACCAAATCATCCAAGCTTATAAATTATATGCAGTGACATGTAAGGTTTTGATGTTTAGGAAAATTAAAAATTAAAACAAATTTGTCGAAGAATTGCAAATTATCTACGCCGAGCTCGAGTTCCTTCTCCTTCGATCCTCCTTTGGTTTTACCAACAAATAATGTTAGTAATGTAAATCTTTAAATTGTTGATGGTTGTGACGATGATGAGGTTAACAATAATATATTACAATCTACCAGATGTAATAAAAATTCTCAAGTTAAAATAAGTGAGTCCAATGAAAATGATTTCGCATCGGATAACACGAAGAGTGACTTGAATGAAGAAAAAATTGAATTGAAATTTGATAAAAAGCTAGACAATATTTAGATTTTTTAAAATCGATTTTCATGTCCAATTTAATTGTATAAATTTATTATCAAGTAATTGTATTATTTATGATTTTGAGCAATATAATTTTTGTTGAAATTTTGAAGAATATGTATAAAGTTCAAAGAATTCATTATTTTCTTTATTTAAAAATTTGAAAAATGCATTATTATGCATATACTTTGTGTAGGAAAATGATATAACAATTAAAAATTGAAAAATGCATTATTATGCATATACTATAAAAACAATTCAGCATTCTTCACCGAGAAATTTTGACACCTTTTAAGTCAGAATTCAATGCCGGACTATTATCATCATCAAAGTTTATATCGTACTTTCCTTAATTTTCTTTAGAGAAAGCCCTCATTTTTGTCTTCTTCAACTACTAAATTACAAGCACAAAAACAGTGAAAAAATTGCCAAAAGGAATACAAATAAATCATTTTTAGAGCCTAATAGACTGATTCGTTGAACTCACCGTTAATCGTCGATCGGAATCGGATTTGCAATATCTTTGAGAAAGAGAGGAGGGTTGGTAGGGTATGAGCTATTTGAAATTGGAATGGAGAGAAAATTTCTGCGTCCATCGTAGTGATTTTTTTTTTTTTTGCCCCTTTTTTGGTTTTTCAATTTAAAAAAGAAAAACAGAAATTTTAGGTGGGCCACTGACTACCCTTGCCCATACGTACCTCCGGCCCTGCACACACTTCCACATTTTTTTGGTTATGGATCGCACTCCAGTCCGAGTGACGTGCTGGTACAGCAAGTCCACATAGTCGGATCCGTTAATGGGTATTGGGTGGGCCCAACTTTATCCGTTCATCTCATTCACTTCTCATCTCCCGCCATCTGCAACTGTCTCCACAGAAAATGGAAGCTCCTGCTTTTCGAGCGTGTATACAGTTACCGGGTCTCTTCGGGTTTAGAAGGTAAACCCATTTCCTCCATCTTCCAGCAGCTTGAAAATTCGCATTCCTTTTTTTCTCATTTTTTTCGTATTTTTTTTTTCTGGGTATATCAATAGCTTCGCAGCTTTTTGGTAAAAACATGTCGATTTCATAACAGTGTATTTTTATTGATTATTGCTCATTGATTTACTATTTGAACTTTATTATTATATTATGTACTGGACTACTGGCAATTGATCTGTGCAGCCTGTATGAAAACTTAAATATATGGAATTCACAATCAACTCATGAGTATCAAAAAATAAGCTAATGAAACTCTCGTTTCACAAGGAATATCGTGAAATTGTACTACTTAAATCTGGCATTTGAACCTGAGGGTTAATCGAGATTCAGCTAAAATTTGCCTTCGTACCAGGATGGTCCTTGAAGGCAACAGATGTCCACCTTTTGTGGGTTGTGTTAATCACTTCATTTAGCCCCTAATTGACTTTTTTTAAAATTAAAATTCTTTATTTCTCATACTCATTTTCAACCACAAGTTAACGCAATAAAATATTTTGCAAATAAATTCAAAACTTTTCCTACTTCTTAACCACTTCACTATGTAAATGTTAAGCTATTATAGATGCCATATGTATTCATATAAATCTTGTCTTCAACACATCACCTTACATGTAGGCTGGATTCAATTTTTAATCAAAGGTCTATCACGTGCACAAAATTTTCATAAATGGGCAACCTCGAGAATTGAACCTAGTTTAAGATGTTAGAGATAGACAATATATATTTCTTAAAAGCTTAAGTAGTTAGAGATAGACAATATATATTTCTTAAGATCTTGTCTTAAATATGCTGCAATTTTTATTATCTCGGAGCCAATCTAAGTGTAATGACTGAGCCTATACATTAATTTGAGTAATCATTGTGTTTCGTGTCTTATATATTCAGGCAAGAAATTTTGGTGGGTTGTGTATCTCATGAATAAAATTTATAGTGTAAGTTTGAACTTCAAAAGCAAACATAAAGCATATTCATGAGACACTATGACAAATTGGCATCACTGGACATGAATTTCTCATTCTTACTTTCTTAGCATTCTCAAAACCAACGAAAATTAGATATTTTATATGTAAAACGTAATCAAAGTTGGCGTAGAAAGATGCAAATATTTTTTAGTGATATGTTGGTAGCAGACACCCATTACAGAAGGCATAACCTGACTTGTGACTTTTTCAAGACCACAGGGTCACAAAACCAAAGGAATATAAGGTTGCTGTGCATAAGAACTTGGAATACAAATTGCCTTCTGTCATAGATAAAATGGAGCCAAGAAGGTCAATTTTGCGTCTGATAGGAGTTAATCTCATCTTCGCAAATACGTGTGCTGTTCTAGCTGCACCAATGCAGGAGATGAGAGAACCAGACATGATAAGGTAAACGTTGCCGGCACATTTTTTCTGCTTTTATATTGCTCATAGAAGAGCAACAAAATATGTAGAGGTTGTAGGTCTTGTACTAGGTACTCTCATTAGTTCTTATATTCTACTACTCTGGATTAAGCATCCAGGACTCTGAAGCTAGCAAGTGGAGTGAGAATACAAGGTAAATAATTCTTATAGTTGATGTCATAAATTTATTGTATTTAATATTAAAGGCGTATAGATGTGCCATCCCATGTTCTAAATTTTCGTGTTCATTTATAATCTCTGATGTAAATTTCTGATTATTTTTTAAAGATATCCTTGAAGGGGAAGGAAAGGAAGCTCAAGAGGGAGATCTAGTAGAATTTAATTATGTATGTCGGCGATCAAATGGATACTTTGTTCATAGGTATGGTTTTATATTGTGCTCGAAAATTCTAAGGAATTAACATAACCTCGAATGTACACTTTCCATTCCTTTATCTATGGAATTTTATTGCAACTTCATTAATTGTTTGATTTTTCTTCTAATCCGTCCTACATTACTTTTATTCTCTCACTAATAGATCGTGCATATAACCTATACACGTCTTACGTTTCATGCAGCACTGTGGATCAATTTAGCGGAGAAAGTGCTCCAGTTGTACTTCCTCTGGATGACAGGCAGGTTAGAAAGATAACTCCTCGTATAAAGCACTTGGGGGGCAGAACTGGTTTTAGCATGTTTGGCTAAGCTTAAAAAGTTTACCTTTTAAGTAAATTTTACTAGAAAGTAAATGAATTTTACTCCTCTTCCACTCGGTGTGATTGTTTAATATTATTGACATTCACAATAAATGAAAAATATGTAATTTGAGAAACCGGGTTATCCCACTTGCAGAAAGGAACCACTAATACAACCTTGTAATTATCATTGTGAAAAAACTTATCAATTCATTCATTTGTTATCGATTTATTTACAAGTTTAAAATTTAGTATCTTGCCTGCTTACAAACTTATGGATTTGACAGATGATAAAAGGTCTGAAGGATGTATTGATAGGAATGAAGGCTGGAGGTTAGTATCTTCATTGGATAACTGAACTTTAAGCCAGATTTCACTTCGTCGCTAGACTTAAAGTGATATTTCACTTCGGTCACTAAACTTCAATGTGTGAAGCACTTTTCTACAGCTAGAAGTTAAAGTAATAATCTAATGATTTTTCAAGCCCGTGTCAGCTATTCCGCCTGGCACCTGAATATCAAATTTTAGTTAGTATATTTAGCCGACCAATGTGAAACTTCACTATACATTTGGTAAGTAGGATTGGTTTACCGACAATATATCAATCACTTGAACTTCTATGGACATTCTTCAGGGAAGAGAAGAGCACTGGTACCTCCTTCTGTAGGATATATTAGCGAAAATTTGCAACCAATTCCAGAAGAGGTCTCCATCTAATTTTTCTGTTCTAACTTCAATATAATTCCTCTCCTATGTTTTCTTCTCCTTTAAAATATATATCTGGTTTTCTTAAAGCAGTTTACATTCAATAATTCATGTTTGCTCATGTTTTGTTCGACACTTTTAAGTATACATTTGCCATTAATCTGAAATGTAGCCAATGTTTTTGATTTTTGGTTGCAGTTTGGTCCTCGTCGTAGCCTTTTGTCTCATGCAAAGGAGCCTTTAGTTTTTGAAGTCCAGCTCTTGAAAGTGTTATGAGTTTGTTTGTTTGATATTTGAATATTTCTTGAAATACCAATTACCTGGGAAAATGTGTAGCTCAAAAGAGAAATTAAAAATGAAGATGAAAATTGTTCCCTCTTGTTAGCTTATCAATTCAATTTTGGCGATTAAAGTGAGCATGACAGCAATTAATTTGTTTTCTGCACTGAAAGATTGTTGGATGCAAATTTGTGCATTGATGAATTCATTATATAAGCTCTTTTTTTTTTTTTTTTTTTAATATTGAGACTGGTCAGCTCATATATTTGGCTCATGTTTATAAACGCTCAAATCAATTTTTTATCCGTACATTTCTAGTGATCTACATGTGCCGTCTATTTATCATTTAAAAATACTTTGTGGCAACCAAAACTTACCTATTATAATTTAGTCATTCTATAAAAGGAAAGAGAAAAGGAAGTTAAATGAGTCGAATATGTATTTTTTATTTAATCTATTCATCATAAGGGTTTCTCGAACCCAACATAAAAATTGAACTTCAAATTCATGAACCATCTCGTTGACAATAAATATTTCGATATATCAAAATTAGCTGAATAAAGTGAATTTTTTTTTCATGTAATCAACTTCAAATTTATTAAGAACAAGATTTGGTTTGTCACAAAAAAAGAAGCGAAAGGGCTGTATAGCATACAAAATTTTGACAAATCCATACATAGCATACAAAATTCTGACAAGTCCATTCGAAGTGAAACAAAGGTGTACGATTTCTCTACTCGTATCACATATCAAAACTAAATCATTGTTCCAGCCTCCATTACATAGCTAGATCCTGCCAACAGCCTCCTATATTGCTGTTGGGGTCTCTAACCTATTCGAAATACAGTAAATAATATCCCCGACTCAGATTCAAAATATAGTAAATAATGAGGATGCATCAGGAAGGGTATTCAGACTCTAACTTCTTTAGTACAAAAGCAACAACATTCCAACTGAATCCCCGATATTGAAGCCATCGAACAATTCTTGATTTTCGAGTCTCTAGAGGCACATCACGACTTCGTAACCATTGCTTTGAGGCCTGATCAAATAGACGATCAATAGATGCCTGAGACATACCAATTCTTGAATCTTGATCTTGACCAGATTCACCACCCTCGAAAACTAGTTTTATTGCCTTCTGTGCAACTATTTCATTTACTCCCTTCTTCAGTAAAGCCTAGTCGAAAGATAATAACTCAATCAACTACAAAGCATAACTTTTAACTGTCCAACAATAATTCTATGGTAAAATGGCTTAAACAAAGATAAATCAGTGACACAATCATGCAATAGCCAGTTCCATGAAATAACTTCAACTCAAATAGCGATAAACCTGAAATAAAATTTGGGAAAATCAGAGATTCTAAGCTTACTACTCTGATCCTAAAAATTGGTTATCTTGAGTTCCTTTTAGAGGATGACAAATGGGATTTGAAATTCTTGAATTTCAAACAAAAATGGCAGGAAATACACACACCAGACAAGTGCACAATTGAATTGTGGCAATTACGCGTGGCAATAAATGTACATTTTTATTCTCGACAAGAAAATTTTCCTAATAACTTGCTATTAGATACTCTCATACACATTTATGCAGTTCATGGAGTAACAAACAGGAAAATTTACTTGCTTAATTCGTCGAGGACCCCAGCTTGAGGAAGACCATCGGGATCGAGAATATGTTTCTGCATATGAACAGTCATCTAACAGACCCCTACGGCAAATCACAACCATCAAAAACTTTCCACAAACATGCAAATAGGTTACAAAACAATTTTTGGAGAGTGAAAGTTTCTTGATAAAAATCCCCCTCCACCCCCAAAATAAAATAAAATAAAAAATTAGAAAGTGGACCAAGTTTCTTGAAGGCAACCGGCAATTTTCATTCTACCTGCTCTGGAAGTCTGTAACCACGGAATCAACACTATCAAGTGGAAACCTCTTTCCTAGGAGTTTTTTCTTCATCTCCATAGCTGTAAATGCTCTGCATAGTGCAAAACCATGCTTCAGACACATGTCCTTTTGCTACAAAGAAAGTATAACTAAAGACAAGTTCGAAGAAACATGTGCAATCTGTTAACTGCTGTGACTTAGCTTTCGACAGAGAAGATTGAAAAAGTATCGAACTGTCAGAAAATATAAGGATAAGTGAGATCTTGGTTGGGCTCTTAAAAGTTATCCATCCGACTATGATGCAAAATATGCTGGATGACCTTAGCAATTGGATTGATTATAGAATTCAGGTTTTCTTCACAAGTTGGCCTCCAACCTAACCTACTTAATCTAATTCGTCATATTCTACCAGATTCATATGATTTTGATATTATTTTTGGGGACGAAAAAGTATTCATATCCGATTCCAAAAATCAACAAAGAGAACAAATCATCATACTGTCAAAACGCTGATTAAGCATTTATTCTAACCTTGTTGCAAGTAATCCAATTGCCAACTTTTCCACTTCTTGTTTACTTTTACCAGCTTGAATCCCCATAATTTTTTTGCCAGGATCCTTCCCATGATTAACTTCGAGTTCCTCATAGACTTCCAGAGGTTCTTCCATCAATTCACAGCCCAAATCTCCAAAATTGCCCTCGATTTCTTCTTTATTTTCTAATATTTCCCAACTAATTATAAGTATATTACTCAATTAATTGCATAAAATATCAAATGATGGTTTCATAAATAAAAAGGGTACCAAGTTCAACACCATAATGCATGTTTCCAAGAGGCCTACGGTCATGATCCAGAGTCTTAGGATTCAAAACAAAGCTCCGGTGCGAATTGTTGGAGAACTCAACTCTCTGCACATTTAGCTCTGAACCTGTATCAAGCTTTTCTCTGTGCTTCAAATGCTTCGCCGGCAAAGAAGTAGCATTGGAATCTTCGCATTTAGAAGATTTCTTGGGAATGTACCTCACCGGAACTGAAGCATTGTAGTCTCTTCCATTTGAACAGTTTAAGCTGCTGTTTCTTTTGACCCTGAGAATAAAATCTTTATAAATAACAGTGAATTTCTCTTAAAAAATTATATGTATTGTTGCGTTTGAATGCGTTAGAGGGGGAAAAACAAGAAATATAAATGAAAAAAATTAAAGAAACTAACCAAGGAATCAGAAGTACTCGGTAATGATATTGAATTGCAGTTTTGCAGATGAAATTTCCGGTAAAAAACGCCATTTTAGTATTGGGATTTAGGGGAGATCACAAAACCCAAAGAGGGGTAAAATTGTAGATGGCTAGGGTTTTGAATTTCGAATTCGATGGCCATGATGCGTACATTTCACGCGCTCGTTCTTTTCGCGTGGGCTTGCCTTTTACCTTTATTTGTCCATGCTTGTTTGGAATGCATTAAAATCACATTATAAATTAAAAGTGGAAATCAAACTAAAATATTCATATGACCCGCTACTGTTATTCACTTCTGCATCCCTCATTCCTATTATCATAATTTCAGCAACTTATAATGCAATCCAAACAAGCACAATCGCTACATCAATTATTTTATCAATTTTTGTCTGGCCTGTGATAATATGATTCTATGTAATAATCGTAATTGTAAGTTTAATTCTTAGGGTTATAGTCATGTGGGCACCTTTCCCTTACAAGTAGATTTGTGGTTGTTACAATTGAATATTGACTAGACAACATTACATGTATAACTCGACTATCGTGTCAAATGATCATTCACGTCTCATCAAAATTTAGAAGTATAATTTAAACACTATCCACTTTTAAAAGTTAGTTACTGAAATGAGGAGGGAGAAGAGAGGTAGGTAGCCATCCAACTTGATTATATATTATCTTCCAGATACTAATTTTAGAAAACTTGATTATCCCAAATAGAATCCAAGGACAATGGTTTCAAAATAAGAGGAAGAAACATCCTGCAAATCTTCTTAGTTTCTTGAGAGACCAGACCTGTCTGGCTCTTTCCAGAGCTAGGTTTTTTTCCTTATCTTGTAATGAGATTTGGGGTTTAAATTTGATCTGAAGTTAGAAACCTAATCTGGTTAATTGCAATTTGATTAAAATATATTTACTCTATTAGGTTATCAGGAATTATGTTTGAGGTGAGAAGACAAAAGGGGATATAAAGGATGATGCGCTGTTTTTCGTGTTATATGTCGGAAGGGAAAAAACCGGAAAAATCATTGAAGAAGAGCATTCAAGAATACGAGGATACAAGAGCTTTCGCCTCATTTGCTAACATTTCCTCGAAAACAAGTTAAGATCTCTCAGTTTTTATTCTGACCCTTTTCGGGGTTTGAAATTTCTGCCATTGGCTATGGCCTATGCATGATTGGGTGAAAACAACGACTCAAATTTGTTGTTTATTTTGTTAAGGTTATCTGCATCGAATGAAGTTCATTTTCATTCTCGTTTTATGATTGGCAATCTTTCCATCCTTTATCATGACTGCTTTCCATTGTGTTTTGTATCCTTGTGTTTTTCAAGAAAATTGAGCTAAATCTTTCCAAATATCCCCACTCCTCGACCCGCAGATCAACCTAATATTCCTACTACATATAGAGACCAGTTCTTGAGAGAGAGAGAGGCGTGAGAACACCTTGCATTTCTTTATAGTGAAAAAATCTAGCACCAAAATGGACGTGGTTTTTAAATGTGTGCGTTCTTCTCTTATTTTCTGGTTTTGTTTTTGTTGATTATTGATCTGGTAAGTAGGGATTAAGGTTTGATTTGGAACAAGAGATGCACAGACATGAATGATTATTATTCAATGTGCAGAGAGCAGCAGGAAAAGATATATAGCTGAAGAAATAGAGAAATACAGAAAGGGGAACATTGCTGCTCAGATTTTCACATTTAATGAGCTATCCGTTGCAACTCAAAAATTCAATCCCAAAAATTCGATAGGCGAAGGCGGGTTTGGGAGGGTATATAAAGGCCACATTGAAACAAATGATATAGTAATTTCTTCTCCTTCAACATCATTAGTCTCCCTTAGCAAAAACAATTTCAGCTGAATTTTTAACTTGCCGTCTCTTTTTCTCTTACTGGTTACTTTATGCAGGACGTTGCAGTCAAGAAACTTGACAGGAATGGTTTCCAAGGAGATAGAGAATTCCTCATGGAAATTTTGATATTGAGTCTTCTTCATCACCCTAATCTTGTTAAATTAGTAGGATATTGTGCTGATGGCGAGCAGAGAGTTTTAGTCTACGAGTATATGCAAAATGGTTCACTGGAGGATCGCCTCCTAGGTATGTGAGAGAGGTTCCTGTTTGTTAGTTATGTGTAGTCTGTAGATTGCTTATGATTGAGTGAAAATTTTCCGGCGTGCTTCTTGGAAGAGTATCATCTGAGAGTCCTGGCCAATGTACAGAGAAAATATACGAGCTTTACTGAACTCTTACACGTTGTCAGCCATGGACGAACGTGTTTGGTGCACTAGCAATCAACACTTAACCATAATGTCAAAAATGTTAAGATTTCACTTTAAATCCATACTTCTGCATTCAACTCGGCATTGTACAAGAGATAAATTTTAACTTATTTTTCTTCTTTAACGGTATTCAAAGCGCTCTAATTCAGTTTACCAAACATCCCATAAATGTTCTATATTTAATGTGTTAGCATTAATTATGATGAGACTAACTTTGCTTTTCAGATATTAATCCGAACCAAAAGCCTCTTGATTGGTATACAAGGATGAAAATTGCGGAAGGAGCAGCAAGAGGACTAGAATACTTGCACGAAAAAGCTAATCCTCCGGTGATTTACCGAGATTTTAAAGCCTCAAACATACTTTTAGACGAAAGCTTCAATGCAAAACTTTCTGATTTTGGCCTTGCCAAGCTAGGTCCTACTGGTGGCAAAAACCAGGTTTCTACCCCAGTTATCGGAACCTATGGCTACTGTGCACTGGAGTATGCAGCCACGGGTCAGTTGAGTACAATGTCTGATGTATATAGTTTTGGCGTCGTGTTTTTGGAGATAATCACAGGTCGGAGAATCATTGACAATTCAAGACCAAGTGAAGAGCAAAACTTAATTACTTGGGTAATTGATCCTCTTCTTTTTCAGAACATTCATTTCTAAAGTGTGAAGACTTGCTGACGTCATTTTGTCCAAAAAATTAGTGAAAAGGGGATCTTTTCTTACTCCAATTATAAATGATAACCTCTGTGAACAATTTAACATTTTAGATGATGTGGTTCAACGGAACTTTCTATAATGTTCTCGTTCCATCTTTACTACGATGAAACCTTAGGTTGATGTTTATCACGAAATGGCAGGCACAACCTTTGTTCAAAGACAAAAAGAGGTTCCATTTGATGGCAGATCCATTACTCGAAGGAGACTACCCCGAAAAGGCACTCTACCAAGCTCTTGCAGTTGCAGCTATGTGTTTGCAAGAAGAAGCGACTATACGACCTTTGATCAGTGATGTAGTAACAGCTCTTGAGTATCTCTCTATGGACAAGAGTCAAGAGGAGTCTGAAGAAGACGATGACAAAGACAACAGCGAAGACGAAGACAACGATGACGAAGAAGAAGAAGAAGAAAAAGAGGGATCCCGACGGTCTAGTTAGCTATAAATTTAAATGTCTTTTGAAAGACATTCAAATTTGTATGCTAGAAATAGTCCTTTTGTAGCTCTTCAAATTTCAAATATACATGAATCTCTCTACTTAATTTGATTATATTAGGATTCATAAGATAAGAAACAAAAATATGTTGGAAAAATTTCGTGTATGGAATAACAAACAACGCCGGGAAATTCTTCAAATTATCTTTAAAATTCTGTAGAAATTTCGGCAAAATAACGGTAGGAAATGGACTCCAAATAAATTCTCAAAATATGCAGTATAATAGCAATAATATCAACAACGATACAAGTGTTGAACACTTTGTCCTTAAGTCGAATTTTCCCCGCAACGGTGCCTACGGTTTATGGCAATCAACTCTTAAGATACAACGACTATCTTCTTGTATGAGCAGCACTACAACAGACAAGAAATGGCGAACCAGAACTTGGTTTACGAACTCTGGTATGCAAAGTGAATAAAACCAGAATTTATGCAACAAGAATGTAAAAATTTGATTGAAAAATGAGATAAAATGAATGCATTGGTGTGAAGATTGAGACATCTATAGAGTCCTATTTATAGATGTTGAAGGGTTGTGGACGAAGTAGTGCGAGCCAAAACACAATAGTTGCGCGTTTCCAGATTTTCGCCTGCTGTCCATTCGCTACATCGCTCGAGCGACACTTTCAGTCAGCCCGTCGCTCGCTATTCGCTCAAACGACAGTGTCATCTGATTTTCCACATTTTTCCTTCCAATCTTGGACCACAATTTTTCATTCATCCGAAATTGATTTTGAGACACTAGTTATACACGAAAGTCAAATTTCTCTTTTGGGGCGCCCCCTCGACCCCCGTTCTTTCGCGAGCTTCTCCCTCGAGCCTCCATTTCGAAGTGACAAATAACAAATAAACGGGTTACGTTTTGACCGACGTTGACATGAAGTTACACTTTCCAATGCTTAGTTTTCGATTTTTAACCAATATTTCTCGTATTTTAAACAAATTTTCAACAAAATACTCTTAACACGAAAACACAAATAACCAATAAATTAAGAAATTGATGGACTTAAGCTCTCATGACATGTCAACCTAGACACAATTTATAGACCTTTCTCGAAACGCACCTATAATCTCAATAAAAAAATATATTTCAAAATGAAGAGATTAATCAAATTAAAAAACTTGATTTGTTCCAAAAAAAACTTGATGGGGGTACTTCAAAAATCTCAAGAAATATTTAAAAATCAAAGTGGGCCAACAACGTCAAGAAGATCCGCTATAGCTTTTCTCGAAAGTAACATTAACCCATGTGAATATCAGCGCTCTTTTCAAGATTCAGGTTTCCTCATCTTCATCTTCATCTTCATTGTGAGGTTTTTGTGAAAAGAATTCGACCTAAAAACTAGGCAATTTTGCTGGTACATTTCTAACTCGATCTCTGTGAATTTTCTTTCTGGGTTTTCCTTTTATTTTCTTGTTTTCTTAAATGTCAACCACTCTTATGCTATCCATCTGTTTTTCAAATAATGTTTTGTTATCTAGTTATGTACATTCTTGATGTTTCTTTTTCAATTTTTTTTTCCTTATGATGATTAGAATCTTTTTGATTTGATCTTATGTGTGTAATAAGTTGAGGGAAAAGCTCGTTTTATGAATTGAAGAATGGTTTTTCTTTTTTCGTTTTCACTAAATTAAATTTTTCGATAAGGAAATTGTTCATCTGACAGTTGAATTAAAACATTGGAGCAGTATTAGGTATCTGTGTTTTAATGGAATTTGTTGAACCGAAATCATTCACTGCTGCTAGGAACATCAACCAGCTCACTCTAATTATTATACAAGTTGCTGGGATTCTTAATTGCCTTAATGAGCATTTAAACTTAAAGCATTTATTTGTAGTTAGTTTTGGTTGGGGTCATTTTCCTAATGGCCCGTGAATTGCTGATATTGGAGGATTTTCTTTTCCTGTTTTTAATTCGAGCGTAAGAAAATGACTTGAACCAAGAGGGGGGTGCATTTTTGTTTGTCATGGGGATTGAACCCTCTACCAAAACTAAGTTGAGAACATCCCTTTTCCCACACTGATGAACCACGATTCTTTAATTTCCTAGTGGTTGCTTGAGCGGTATTGTTAGAATGCAAGACCTTGGATAGGATTGGATAATATGAAGGAAGAAAATGAAGTGAAAATCTTGTTCATTTGTACTGTCCTTGAGCCTAGTACAACCTTGCATACCAAACACGCACTTACTGGATGTTCATATGGCCTACATCTTTCAGTTTTATGCATTCTGGAACTGTAAACTGTGCAACTCCCTTTCTTCTGAATATGCGTGACATGATTGTCACTAATGGAAACTTAGATTTACTAGTGAATGGATTACAACTAAAGTATGAGTTATTAGCTCTTTTTTTTTTTTTTTTTTTTTTTTTTTTTTGTTTTTTTTTGTTTTTTTTGTTTTTTTATTTTTTTTTTTTTTTTTTTTTTTTTTGAAAGGCATGGACTATTATAGTTCTCGAGGCATTTAAAGTTCTCTTGTCCTGGCATGAAGGTTGTTAAGTTTTACCTTCTCAGATCTTGGAAGCATTGCAATGCACTATGAGTTTTTATTGCGTGTTCCAGACAGTGTATATTGTTAATACTTATATCTAAGTTGGTATAGTTTGAATGTTCTCGCACACTCTCCACCCCACATGAATGAAAAAAAAGACTGTTTTAGTGAATTCAGTCGCTGCTTGGTTGATTCATTCGTTAATATTTCATAACCTGAAGGTACTTGACCGCTTTTGAGAATTTTGATGACATTTACTCAAAATTTGGGGGAAAAAAATGATCACTAAGGATGAACTCATCAGTATTATCTACTTGCTGGATTTAAAATTAACTGTTTTGTGCTACTTCAATACAGGATATTGAATTGATTAAAGTCGTTTGGATTTTGCTAAAAAGATAACACGAGGTCCTTTCTTAGAAGGATTCTTCTCGGATTTTACGCAAAGACTGCTAAAACTATGGTTCAGACACTAGAAGCTATCAAGGGTGGTGGAGGATCCATTAAAGTTGGAAGCACTGGAACAATCAGTGTCCTGATGTTGAGGGAATTAGAATCTAGTAATTCTGCTTCTCAAATGCCTGATACATGTAGAAATAATTCTTTTCCGGCTTTTGTCACGTCCCCAACTGATGAAACTTCTTCTAGAAGACTGAAATCTAAAACACTGGTGAATGAAGCAAGTAGCAGTGACACCAGCAGTGTTAATCATAAAGTCCTTGAAACTACGACGAGGAAAAAGCATTACATGGGAAAAACTCATCAAATTCCGATGCTCAAAGCTGATAATATCTCAATAGACGGAACTCCTATTAGACCAAAACCCACAAAAAAGGGGTCGGGCATGGTAGAAATTGTGGACATAAAATGTGGAAATCCAGACAGGACATGGGCAAGTCCTATTACAAATCGTCTTAAAAAGCTAAGTTTCTCGAAATTGTCCGATAACACTGCCTAAATTTGAAGCCTCTTAAGATCAGTCTTCAGATTCCTGTAAGTGAATCCGGAAAATTGACTTGGCCGATTGCTTTCTGCTACTTCTACCATGGAACACATGCTTGGTATGAGCTTGGTGCTTCCCCGTTTCTTCTTTTTTGAAACTCCAACCAGTGACCCGAGCTTTGGTCCCGTAAACTCACTAGAAGAAGCGGAGTCAATAACCTGACGATGACTCTTGCTGGAGCTATTCCGACAGCCTAATTCAAGCTGGTTAAAGTACTCGATTTCTTGCATTATAAGGAATCCGACAGTGCCTCTGGTTCCTATTGCGACTGGTTTACATTTTGCAGCCATTTTCTCGCCAACGGCATCGTGTTTATGCAGAGTCTTTTGTAGAGGTTGAAAGGAGGTGGTTTTGTGTCTTGTCTTGGTGGGAGACTGACTTAAAATATGAGACATCTTTGTTAGATCCTTAGACCTTGTTCTTTTACATGAATTCTTTACCTTATATTAATGTGGGGATTGGGTGTGGTCACTGGATTCATGTGCATTCAGTAAAAACAATTTAATTTGCTATTATGTAGTCTATCTCCTAACTACCTGTGCATTCATTTTAATTTTGTAATAATTCTTGGTTGATCATTATTATTTACGAATTACCTAACCTAACATCACATAATGTGGCCTATTTGGAGCAAGTGGGTGATTTAAGGACCACGAAAAGTTCTTTTTTTCTGTCTTTAATGGCAAAAGAGTGTAAATGGTGGTTTTTTTGTTTGGTGAAGCAACTTGAACACTAGGTTTATTATGGGTTCTTATGAGTTTTCGGGCATAAGGGTTGTGAATGAAAAGCTGTTTTGGTTTTACAAGGTTGATCAGTGTCCTTGTAGTCATGGGAAACATATGATATTGTTACCCTAATCATGTGAACTCGTGTCATGATCATAATAAAGGAATTGCACCATTCTCATGAGTCAATGAGTGGCTCTAGTTCAATGTATTAAATATGTTCTTAGTGTCAATTGTCAAACTATAACTTGTACTCAATAACAAAGTGACTCGAATACTCAAATTCAAATACCATTATTTTTATCAGGTTGATTTTGAATAAATTGCAAAACTCAGTCCACTCTTTTTATTTTATTTGTGATACAACTATTATCTCTAAAATTGGTTGTGCTTAAAAGATGATTTTTTTTTTTCAGTATCATGTTACTGTCCAAACATTTACGTTTTAGTGACTTTTAAATAGAGAAAAACGTGTTTTAAATTAAGGCTATACTAAACGTACATAATTCATTATACATATTTATCCGAAGTGGGTCCCCCTCCATGTGAGTGTATGGACACTATCATGTACAATGAATTATGTACAAGTAGCATAATTCCTTAAATTATTAATGTAATATTTATACATTGAGGACCACAAAAAAACTCAACTAAATTTTTCAGGTCATTTCCATATCAAACTTTTTTCATGAATGAAAATTCCTACTTATGGGTTCTTAGATCAAAGTTCATAGGAATATTTAAAAATCCTTGTTTGGGACCAATTCTATTCCTCTTATAAAACAACATATTCAGTCGGTACCACAAACATTGTCCTTGTCATCAAAAGTTGTACACATAATTTTGTTTACATCTAGTATCCTAACAACTACACTTCTTTGTTAAAATTAAAGTCATTATTTGGGTTGGTGGATATATACTAGTGTCCTCACAAGGGGTTGAGACGTGGATACTCTTAAGAATAAATTAATAACTTTTGAAGAATCGAAATTCTATGCTAAGTTGAAAATATACAAGTGTATCAAATCTCTATTGTTCCAATATTTATACTATACCTTTTAAGACTTTAATATAATTAAATCGTTCGTATTTTTATTTTATTTTTTTTCTAAAAAACTAGTTTTTAAAATTTAATTTATATAAAGATCATTACCTAATGTATTCTTCTGGGAAATAAATTTCTTTAAAAAGAAAAAGAAAAAGAGAAAGCAAATGGCAAAAAGTTGAGTGGGTAGAGAAGCTTGCTCTCTTATATCAGAGCCAGGTTTCGATCCTGGGACCTGTGGGTTATGGGCCCACCACGCTTCCGCTGCGCCACTCTGATTTGTTGAAATTTATTTGCATCCAAATATATAACAATTGTTAAGTCTCTATGAAATTGAATCAAAGGCGTCATTCCCCTCAAAAGCCAACGACGTTCCTCCTTAAAAAAGTTACTAATATCCTAATTCCTCAGTCTCTGGGTTTCCAAAACCTAGAATAAATTTAGGATTATGCAAAATTACAAAAAAACTTGGACCAAGCTTTGGTTCAAGAGCCAAGTCCAACAAGAAATAGTATTGATTCTGAAGGTGTCAGAATTAATGGCTAGAAAGTATTTTGGTAGGAATTCTTCAAGGCGTATTATGGTAGAGAAATCGAGGAGGTGGGTCGGAGAATTAATCTGAAACAAAGCACTATGTCTATGGGCATTGTAAAAAGGAATACGTATATGACTCTAATAGCTGTCCACCAAATGAAATGCTTGCTCCTCGATGATTTCAACTCGTACAAGTACTCCACATTTTTTATTTCATATGAGTGGCAATTACCTTTTTGTAACAAAAAAAGAAGCAGTTGAAGAACTTTAGTTTTCTATCTTACATCGGGACCTTCTATATTTCTTTGGGTTGCTTAGTTAATAATAGTATTTCATCGACCAAATTAGAATCATGAGAGAACACTACACGACTTGTTTCTTGTATCACTTACAAGTCTTGTTAAATAAAAGTATCATTCTTTTCGACTCTCAACTCTTCCACTTTACGTCATCATGGTTATATCAGGTGCAAAAGCAAATAAGAATAAAATAGTACATTTTGTAGCAAGAATTAGATGATAATAGACCTACCAAAAAAAACTAAAAATCTTTAATTTAACGTCGATTCATCTTTCATATTGCACACCAACACTTGTGCAAGTGTTATGCCTTAGGTCCAATCAACTTTGAACATATATACTTTTAATATATATAATCGATGTATATTTATGGCAAAATTATTATTTAATTGAATCAATATTCTAATAAATTAAATAATAAAATCCGTAGATTCAAGTATTTGTGATTTGTTAAATACAAGGAGTTGTGATTGTGAGATACAAACTACATATGATTGAATCTTAAATTATCCGTAGTCATATGTAATAACGAGATACGGATATCATTATATCTCGTTATTACGGATAGACCATCACATATGACTTTTTTTATTTGTGAAGTAAGTAGTTAATCTTACAAGCTAAAGTGTGGTAACACTTGAATGAACATACATCGGGACCTTCTATATTTCTTTAGGTTGCTTAGTTAATAATAGTATTTCATCGACCAAATTAGAATCATGAGAGAACACTACACGACTTGTTTCTTGTATCACTCACAAGTCTTGTTAAATAAAAGTCTCATTCTTTTCGACTCTCAACTCTTCCACTTTAGTCGTCACCATGGTTATATCAGGTGCAAAAGCAAATAAGAATAAAATAGTACATTTTGTAGCAAGAATTAGATGATAATAGACCTACCAAAAAAAAAAAAACTAAAAATCTTTAATTTAACGTCAATTCATCTTTCATATTGCACACCTACACTTGTGTAAGTGTTATGCCTTAGGTCCAATCAATTTTGAACATATATACTTTTAACATATATAATCGATATATATTTATGGCAAAATTATTATTTAATTGAATCAATATTCTAATAAATTAAATAATAAAATCCGTAGATTCAAGTATTTGTGATTTGTTAATTACAAGGAGTTGTGATTGTGAGATACAAATTACATATGATTGAATCTTAAATAATCTGTAGTCGTATGTAATAACGAGATACGGATATCATTATATCTCGTTATTACGGATAGACCATCACGTGTGACTTTTTTTTATTTGTAAAGTAAGTAGTTAATCTTACAAGTTAAAGTGTGGTAACACTTGAATGAACACGTTGATATTTTGTTATAGAACAAAAACATTTGAGACCAAATGGGGAGATTCCACATGGATAACTATCTGAGTGTCAGTGGTTAATCTCCAACGTTCGGGAGTGAAATTGATCCTTTGAGTTGAAGTCATCATAGTGCCTTATATGAAGATAACCGTACTTTGATGATATTGGATGTTACTCTGCCAATGATCGCTAATACGACATCGTTCGAGTATGTCAAGAATTATATGAAAGTTGTAAATGATTAATAGATGATTCGTCACTCTTAGATAGTAAGAGATTATGATCTACATTTTATTTAATTAAGTTAATAATGAAATATTTGGCCAATGTGAATTCATAAGTCGAAAAGGAGTTTTCGACTTATATTGACTTAACAGTAGGATAAAAGATATGATCTATAATTGAGATTGACACATCCATATCTCGTAATTGATCGGATCATATTGAAGAAATAATTATAGTTTCACGATAAACGAACAAGTTTGATTTTGTCATACCACGTGATATTTCCCGTCACATGTATTGTCCTGATACATTGCTATATGTTAATTTGGGACGACGGATGTGAATTAGTAATAAATTAAAATTAGTGTTTTAATTTATGGATTTTGATTAGATCAAAAGAATAATTCATGTCGTTAGGCATCGTGATTGGGAACCTAATGGGTTACATACACAAAAATTAGAAGAATGAGATTTACAAATTAATTAATTGACAAGTATTTGATGATTAATTAATTGAGTTACTTGTTAATAGGCCCAAATTAATTAATTAAATTAATTAATTCATGGATCAAATTTAATTAGTTAGATTAATTAAATATTGGACCGGATTAAGTTAAGCGATGGGCCAAGCCCATTTAGACTTGTATTAATAAGCTACTAGGGTTTGGAAAAACAAGAAGAGAAAAATGCATTATTCTCGCTAACTCAAGAAAAGAAAACTCTAGTCATCATTCTTGTTCTCTGTGTGGATTATCGTTAGAGGCTGGACAATTGGGACAGCTTGGATTGCAGGTCGTGATCATTCAAGTTCAAGAAAAGCAAAGGAGCTTGTGGAATTCATCAAATGTATAATTCCTATCACAGTTTCTATCTAAACACAAAGCTGATTTTTTATGGGAATTGAAATCTGTTGTATTTTTCGTTGTGCATGAATAAGTAAATTTCCAACAACATGCAACAAATCATGTACACTTAAAAAGTGAGAAATAATCACCATTAACAAAAGAGAGTGTGCTTGACACGACAACTCTATATTTTACAATACAAACACAAATTTAGAATCACTGCTTAAAATAAAGCTCAACAAGCTTCTTCAGAGTGTCAAAAACACTAGTAAATGGATTTAGTGCAACAGGAGCCTTTAGTTCTAGATCAGGAAATTGGTTGGTTAGAGCTTTTTGCATAGCAGACATAGACATCATTGCTGCAAGTTGACTATTTGACATCACCTCACAGTCTTGTGGAGTGTCCTTGATCTTGCTAGGATCATACCCAAAGTTCGCCAGATAAGATTTGTACTTCTCGATGAATTCTGGTCCCGGGTTGGGCGTCCTCGAATATATCTAAGATGTTGGTACCAGGAAACATAATTGATTACCAAGTGAGAAAATTTAAAGTTATTCAAACATGTTTGGAAACAAGATGTTACTTAAAAAAGTAACTTTTACTTTTTTCAAGCTTGTCCAAACATGCTTAAGCTCACAATGAATACACAACACGACGATTTCTGGGAAAACGAGGTGGACATAAAGTTCTAGCATTCCCATCAGGGGAGATCAACCTGGAGGTTATTGTCCTATCTTATACTAGCTAAATAAATACTTCCTAAATGTTATCATATGAAGAAAAAATCATCGTATGGACATCCAATTTACCCTGTTGAGAACCATAACAAATCCAATAATTTTTATAGGCCAAGTAACTAAATGAATATTCAAAGTAATCCTCCCTGGAGGCTTTCAGAAAATGCAGAAGACCTCGAACACATACTAAGTACATAAGAGTCATGCCATAAAATTTGACAGTTTTATGCTGGCTCTCAAGTGCGGAAGTACCTGTATAAAGCTTTTGTCCTTAGCTCCAGAAACAAGTGCGTAATTGTCATAATCAGTTGCAATCACATCATATGGTTCCTTGGGAATGAATGGTAATGTAGGAAATCGAAGGTAGCACTTCTCCTTAATCATCTCCTGCTTCTCTAAGTCAGTTTCATTTTTCTCCTTATCGTCCTCAGAAAGGCATTGAACATTTCCTCTTATACCTGTAATATAGCCATCAGGTCCTCCGTGAACACAAAAAGTATCAACCTGGATGGCAGGTGTATCCAGATCAAATGTATATATGCCCTGCAATTTGGAATAACAAAATACATTTAGCAACCAGACTAATAATCTGGTTGTATAACTGAGAGAGATAATGGTTGCCATTTTATAATGTACAACATATATCATGCATATGGGTATCACAGTATATATTCATTGTTTATCACCCCTGTGGATTCATTTGTCCCCTTAACTTCATGTATTCATTAGCCAGCCACTTCATTTTTTTTTAATTTTTTGTAAATAACTCTACCTGTGCCTAGGGGGAGGGCTTGGCAAACCCCTACTTGATAAAGAATAAATACACCATGAAGGTGACATAGTGCCTGACCTCAAAAGTTGGTTTTCTTTTCTAAATCATGTGCTAAGGAGTACCTGGGTGCAGTGGCAATCTTCCTGACCTTGTCCAGCAAATCCACGTTTAAGTGAAGCTACTTCGAACCATCTTCCAGCGTATCTAACTGGGTCGAAGTTCTTAGCTGTCATACCTCTCATCATCATCATCATTCCACTTGCCCCATTATTCGTCTCATCAAAAGGAAGACTTCGCACGTTGTCGGTAGCACTTGCCAGGTGGCATATATTGTTGTGAGAAAGATTTGTTGCAACAGCCTGCCCAACAGAACTAGAATTAGTTCAGGAATAATTTATATAAATTCAGATTGATAATCTTGTTTTACTTTTACTCTTGGTCGTTAGGAGATATTTCATATCTTACTGAAAAATATTTAACGTGCCTCCATTACCGCGTCAACACATCCTATAATGAACTAGTTTCTTATGGGAAAGCGAATTCCACCAAATACTCTGCTTCCTCTGCAAGCGCTTTAAACCCACCCCGTTCTTGAATGTAGTCTTTAACTAGTGGAATAATCTTACTGCACACTTTTTCCCTAACTGCGGATCAAGCGTCAGGGTGAATCTATGTGCTTGCTCTTGTTTTGTATATCATTGCTCATGGAAAGAGATTAAGATTTAATGTAGAAGCTTAATCCAAGACCACAGAGAAACACAGTTAGGCTCGAAATCCTACCGAGTATGTAGCAAGATCGTGCATCAAAAGCTACAAAACTATGCAGTATATCTATTCAGACAAACCTACACAGCAATGTTTCGAAAGCATAAAGCAAATACTAAAGAGTGGCCCAATTTTTCACTGATATACAGAAGTTATCAATTTCTGTATCTTGTTTTTCCTTGTATAAGAAAGTAAAAGGCGAGCATAGTATATTAAAAGTGTCATTCTACAATATAATAATACTGACCAGATTTGTCAGGGAGAGAGAGACTACTGAAGCTGCAAGACCTAATATTACTTGTTTAACTCCTGACTTAGCCGATATAGGGTGAGTAGAACAGCAATCCGGCATTGATTTGGTTGGCATTCTCCTAAAGTAAATGGGAAACTTTTAGCACTGTATGACACGAGTAGATTAGACAAGAAAAACTAGATAACAGTACGGAAATGCAAGAAATTTTGAACACAGACAGACTTTTATCATCACCTAAAGACAATGAAATTAAAATTCCCAAATTAGTAAAACTGATTCAAACAGGCATGTATCTGTACATTGGAGTAAAAAATATTTGCATAAAATATGTACCCCTGTTGCATGAAGACAATAAATTAAAGGATAAAAGGGGGAAATTAAATGAAAGATGATAAGGAAGACAATTATGAAGAAATATAGATATTATACTAGCAAATATTACAAATATGCGCATGGTAAGACATTACAGTACTCCAAGATTTTAAATTTCAGCAAATGTTGCATCAGAACTCAATCAACATCTCCAATTCTTGATTTTTAAACAATTAAATCAATCTACTCAAAAATAAGAAAAATAGCATGGGTTCACCTGGAGAAGGGAGGATAATGTGATTGAAGAAGGATAACCGGTGATTGCGCAACCACTAAATTACTATGACACCCCATTTTCTCCCCTCTTGATTCTTGACCCACAATTGCAATTCAAAATTTATTGAGAATAAAACAGTGTAAAGCTCAAATTCATTAGAAACGCAGAAGGGTATGAACCTCACATTTGACAAGTCTCACAAGCCCCAGTCCAATAATTAACCAATCAATGTAAGAGATTTTCAGGAGACTTCCCTATTTTAAAGAGTCCACCTTTAAAATCTAGCTCCAAGAAAATCTTTAAATTATAATTTTATTTCAGAGTGTTTTCAATTTTTTATGTAGAAAAATAATAAAATAATCTAAAAAAAAAAGCTAATTAAAATAAAAGATAAACAAAAATAATAAATATTATTTGGGAGTAGTAAAATTAAGTATTAAATATAAAAAGTTCATTGAAGTATTTCAAAATTTTATCTCTCTAAATTTATAGATACTTTCCAAATGATAGAATATACTCTTTAAAAATAGAAAGTCTATTGAAAATACTCTAAAATATTCTATAATTTCAAAATTGTTATCCATAAAAACATTGTTTAAAATAAGAAGGTTGTTATAGTATATTAAGCCCTATTTGGTAGAGATTAAACCCCTGTTTGATGGAATTTATTTGAAAATAATAATGTTTTGAATAGTGAAGTTTTAAGAATATGATGTGGTTAAAAATTCGAGAAAAATTTTGAATTTACGTGTACAATATTTTATTACGTGAATATGTAGTTGAAAATGAATATGTAGAATAAATAGTTTTGAAATAATGGTTGTCCAACCAGGGCTAAAATAAGATTTTCGATATATTTGGATAAAAGTTAATGGAATGTATGATTGAAAAATTATAGGTACTAATAAATAGATAGTTAAATTTAATTATTGACTCCAATTCAAAATTTAGCCCCTGTTTGGACTACATTAAATTTTTCATTCTCATTCATCTACTTATTTTCAACCACATTTTTCAATAAAATAATATTTTCCATCAAATTAATAATTTTTTCTTCCTTTTCAACCATACATTATCCATCAATGTACTATTTCAAAATACATTCTTCTAAAATAATGTGGCTCAAACACATCAAATTTTTTAGTTATACCTAATGCACATTAAAATGGAAAGAATGCATTTTTTTGTGATATGAAGGTGAATATATGGTTGAAAAAAAAAAATTATTGATGTGATGGAAAATATTATTTTATTAAAGCACGTGTGGTTAAAAATGAGTAGAATAATGAAAATAAAAATTAGAATACGACTAAAACAGGGGGCTAAATATGTTTAGTGAGATTATCATTTGGATAAATTTTTATTAATATCCATTTTAATCATTGTATTGTTTCAACTCTACCTTTACAAAACAATTTATAATTACAACTTACCCAAGTGTACATATTCAAACATCATTTCAAAATTTCACATTCTAATGTTGGAATTAAAGAGTACATCTTTACAAAGCAAAAACAAAAATGAAATTATTGGGTGAATACCAGAAGAGACTATTATTCAGATTTCCAGCAGTAAGTAGATTGAAAAAAGAATCTTCCTTACATGCGATGGCGGATACAGATATTTGGAATTAATGAGGCACAATCTAACTTATAAAAAGGTTACAAAAAATTAATGTATTACATATCTCATTACAATTCTTTTCTACGCTTTTTTCATATTTCGATAACATTTTATGATTACATCATTTTCAATTTGACCATTGATCTCTAATTCGATTGCGAAAAACGATTTTTGACATAAGATTTACAATTCAAATAACATATTACAGTTATCACAAATATCAGAAATTGACTGGAGCCACATAATGGGAAGTAAAATCAGAACTGTTACTATATTGACCTTTGACACTAGCGAATGGCGATGGAGGACTGGAAGCAAGTAGCACATAAGGGCTGGAGGCATTGCATGAATAGGCAACACCGTAGCAACGCTCACGATTGAATCGTTTGCTGTTTTGCAATTTGTGATCGCTGAAATGTCGACGAAGGGAGTTGGGTCAGGAATGACCGACAAGAGAGGACCGAGTTGTCGGATTTTACTTCAAAGTTCGGAATTGGGAGCTGTCGAGCCAGGAGGTTTCTCTTGTGATGGGATTGAATTTAGGGATGACAAATAAACCTGATCAACCCGATACCCGTGGACCCCACCCCGAATATGGCGAAGATTACTTGCCTAACCGGATAAACATGATGGGGACGGGACGAGAATCACTACCCCAAAGTGAGTAAGGGTTACATAATCCCCGTCCCATCACCCACACCATTTAAAGTTAATTTCAAATTTAAGTTTTTTAACGAACAAAAATTATAAATTTATTATCATTTTCAAAGAAAACATAAGTATTTTTAACAAATTAGTAAAAAAATAATAATATTAATGATATAAAAAAATAAGAGCAAAAAATAAAATAAAAAAATGGGACTCTTCTGTCCCATCCCGCTCCGCTTTAACCGGATATGAGGATGGGATAAGGTAAAAAAAAATATCAAACGAGACGAGGATGTAAATAAGTGACCTCTCCCATAGTTACCTCATTGCCATCCTTAAATGAATTGGGAGTAGTACAGTTTCTTGCTTCAGATTTCAGTTTGGTAATGGCCAATGGGAGGTTCTTTGAATTGGAATTTGAACGGGTTCAAGGTTTTTGAATTGGAATTTGGAAGGATTCATTAAATACACGTCCATTCATCATTGTCGAATTTCCTACATCCTACATACATACATACATTAATAAAAGAGTCAGTTTGTATTTACTATTCATAACTCGTAAGTCGAGCCGAGTCGAGCCGATCTGAGCCAAATGGCTTCATGGCTCGGCTAAGTTTTTCGGTTTTTTTTTTCCAGTATTTTAAGTTACGGATATTCGTTTTAANAAAATATCAAACGAGACGAGGATGTAAATAAGTGACCTCTCCCATAGTTACCTCATTGCCATCCTTAAATGAATTGCGAGTAGTACAGTTTCTTGCTTCAGATTTCAGTTTGGTAATGGCCAATGGGAGGTTCTTTGAATTGGAATTTGAACGGGTTCAAGGTTTTTGAATTGGAATTTGGAAGGATTCATTAAATACACGTCCATTCATCATTGTCGAATTTCCTACATCCTACATACATACATTAATAAAAGAGTCCGTTTGTATTTACTATTCATAAGTCGTAAGTCGAGCCGAGTCGAGTCGATCTGAGCCAAATGGCTTCATGGCTCGGCTAAGTTTTTCGGTTTTTTTTTTCCAGTATTTTAAGTTACGGATATTCGTTTTAA
>CAIGRN010204922.1:0-15773 GCA_903798345.1 Fraxinus anomala | reverse complement strand
GCATCATGTAAAGAAATTATGGATAGAGCCAGGGAAGAAGATCCATCGCACAATTTTGATTATTTTTTTGTAATTTTTTTTTCTTTCTTTTTCGGTTTCCATGTGGGCTTTCAGTGTTTGTGCATTGAGGGGCACAAATATTTTATTTATGAGGAAGAAATGTTTCTAATAATGATAAACCTTAAAACTAAGGTTTTGATTAATCTAAGTTTTGAGTTTTTGAATAGGAATTTAATTGTGATTGGGATTGAATTATTGAATATAGACAGCTGTGTGAGTAAATCAGCAAGACAAACTTATTTTGCTGTTGCCAGCAGTTTTTCAGTCTGTGCCAGAATTTTGTGTAAGGGTAGGGAATTGTCAAAAAAAAAAAATAATAATAACTGTTTAATTAGACGAGTGTCATTGGAATGTCTAGCTATCCTGTCTCTTAACTTTACACGACATAATTTTTTTATTTATAAGAGAACAGCAAAAGAAATTAATTGTCAAAATTCATTTTCTTACTCATGAATACATCAAATTTGGTATACATTTTTTGTATTTTTTATAAAGTATTTGTTTAATTTTAAGATGACTTGAAATATTTATTTGTACTCTCTATCCCTTGAATAATCTCTTCATTGATAGCACCACTATATAATCTTCAGTTTTTCACTATGATAGCTCGAAAGGGTTGATATCCACCACATTCATATGCATAGAGCAAAAGTTACTTCTTACAATCTATCGATGCCTTCATCTTTACCAACTCGTGGTTCAAAAACAATGTTTTAAAAAGTGTAAAGCTAGTCAAGGTGTGTAAACAAAGTTTCAAAGTTTACTACGAGTTTAAACGAGTCTAGTTGAGGTTTAGGCGTAAAAAAAAAAGATTTTTTTATTTTTAATATTATTTTAAATTTTTAATCATTTAAAAGTCATTTAATAATTAAAATAATACATATCAAACATCTAAAATTATAAAATACTATGTTTACTTAATAATTCATACAATTAGTCAATTATACAATTTTTAAATTTTCGAAATACAAAAATTAGAATATTTTTCATAATTTCAATTTTCAACTGAACAAGTCATATTTAATATATTTATAGGAACTTCATACACGCTTTCGAAGTTTGTAACAAAATAACGAATCTTAATATCATAATTACATAATGTAGATAGCTAAATAACTTAAATCTTATCTAACCATTTAGATAAATTCATTTTTAACTTTTGTACAGATAAAATCATTTATAAAATTGAAATTAAAGTCAAACGATTTTTTTTTAAATAAAAAAAAATAGTAAGCTAAAGTCAAATAGAAGAGTTTTTTTAAAACCTAATAAAGTTCATAGAGAAGTTGAAAGAGAGGAAGAAAAAATTCAACTGTTTAGAAATTGGAAAAAAAATGTCTAAATACGAAACGAGGTGTTTTGCCCAAACTTTGAGCTTAGGCTGTGCCTAGGCAGCTTTTTAAAACACTGCTCAAAAGTAATATCTTCGTTAGACTGAGAATCTTGCTATGTTGACAAATGTTCTACATTTAACAAAAATTCCAGAACTATTACACCAAAAATAGTACTTTCTTTCTTACTAGAATAATTCGGTACAACTAACAATTCAGAAGCAACAACCTCATCAAAAAAATAATTCTCTCAATAAAAAAAAAAATTACGTGTAAAACAAACTGATGATGCATATTGACTTTCCAACACAGTACAATAATATCAGCTTATATCAGACCACCTGCAGTCAAAAAATTATTCGCATCAGGTCTCATCGTTGCAATCCAAAAGAACAACATACATTCTTGTGTCCTCCTCTACATGCACGATAGGAATTTAGCATAAGAGTAATCGGGTTTTTTATCATTTCTGAATCTAGAGATGTTTTTGATACTGTAAATAATAAACGAGCATGTTCTAAACAAAATCTAAAGCAATTTCTATCGGTATTAATGGAGTTACATACAAATGACAATTAAACACAGCTGGGCAGGGTGTGTGATGTATAGCAAGACGAGGAAGCTTGAAACCTGTCGAGCAGCTAAAAATAGAGTTAAGCCACTCTGGCAGAAATTATTGCCCACCTATTTGACAAATGCAGTGGTGGCACAAGATGATTGGATGTAAAGTTGATTGTTTTCAAATTGTCCAATGACAGAATGCCACGTGGCATTTTGTCAAGGAAGATGGCAATTTTTTCTGGCAATGTAGCATGATTGCTAAAAATATCCCTAGAATTAAGCTTCGTTCCACATAAAAGTCAAACCACATATAATGCAAGCAGAGCGGTAGAGAATTGATCAAAACCCTGGCTCAAATCCCAGACAAAACCTCGGCAGGTGAATTTTTATAGAAAAAATCAGAGAACCAAACTTTCTTCAATGCAATTATTTTGTATCCATGATCGTATTAAACAACTGTCGAAATTAAAATACGGAAACCATCTATCAGCGATCACTTATAAATACGAATAAAATGTTTGTGCATTTGAATAAAATTATTACCTAATGGAATCTGGTGCCATATCTTAGGCATGGTAATCATCTTTAAGCAGGAACCTGCGATTCACAAAAATCAATATTGAATAGATTTAGAGACATTATGATTGTATGCCTATCATTTTTTTACAGGAAATATATACTGGTGCTTTTCGGCTAAACAATTTGTTCAGCCTCTAGAGTGGAACTCAAGTAAGAAACCATATAGTCGAACTACTTCATTTGCCAACTAATAGAAGCAACTCTATGTCCTGACTCGTTTAAATGACAAGATGAACTAGGATTGCTAGAATTTTAGAGTAGCAGAGCATAACTTGTAAATCCAATTTGAATACCAATATATATTCCCAATGCAAAAACATTTCCGAATTTCCAATTCCTCCATAATTTTTTGAATGAAGCTACAAATATTAGTGAATAAAGGATTGTTCATGGATTAACGAAAATGTGCAAAAGCCTGTATCCCTGCCATCTACATTGGAACGATGTCAATTCATTGTAATTATGATGAAGTTGTGGCCACTAATATGAAGTTGTAATCAAACACGAGGTAAACTATTTGAAGACATACTTGAATTTATAAGGTACACAATACTAGAACATTTGATTTCTCGCTACACTAAAATTCTGCAATTATCATCAACGCATTCTGCAACTCATCCAAAAGCATTGAAAAGCACCACTTCCAGATTTTCTTTTCCATTTAAATCGACGGGACCTTTAATATTCCCTTGAGTCATCACTAGGCTGCTTTACCTTGTCATACGATGAGGTGAAAACAGCTTTGACTGCTTCAAAAACTTCTTCAACGGGTTTCCCAGCATCAATCTGAAGTCAAAAGAAACACAAGTTACCATTTACGCCGGCATTTTTTGGCCTCAAAGAGCATGTTCGGTTAGGATTGAAAGTTGGTACTGACTTTTTTTTTGCCAAACGTGTTCGAGGTTTTTCAAAAGTTACTTATCTTTTTAGAAATACTATTATTACCTTTCGAACCTTCCCCTTGGAGTTGTAGTATTCAATCACTGGGAGACTAGACTCCATGAAAACCTTGAAGCGCTTCCTTATTGTTTCAATGTTATCGTCTTCTCTACCCTTCAAGCAGGAAAAGAAAGAAGCAGGTAAATAAAAAAAGGAAATGTAAAAGACGAATAAAATGGTGGAAGAAACAGAGAACGTGAAAATTTTGATTAGGAACACAAAGAATATGTTTAACCTGATTTCGACTCAAAAGGCGCCTCTCCATCTCTTCTTCTGAACAATCAAAGAAAAGCACAAACTCTGGCACAATTTCAGTCTGCAAAACACAGTCCTCAATAAAGCACGAAAAAAGATAGGAAAATACAAAAAATTATTATGCCATAGCAATCTCAAAGCAAATATAATATATGTAAAACTAGCAAAAGGCAAAACATATAGAATATTTTACTTATATATATATATATATATATATATATATATAGAGAGAGAGAGAGAGAGAGAGAGAGAGAGAGAGAGAGAGAGAGAGAGAGAGAGAGATTGATTGATTTGAAAAACAGGTAGAATAGAAAACTCACAACAGATTCAAATGCTGCACGATTCTCGTCGTTACGGGGGAAACCATCAATGAGAATTTTGTCATTGCCACTTTCATGCATTGCTTGTTGTAGAAGCTTAACTGTTACCTCTGAAGGTACAATTTTTCCCTCCTTAATCATGTTCTGAATCATTGTCCTGTATATAATAAGATAAATACTTAGACATACTACAATAACTAAGAATCTAACTTGGATAAAATATTTCAAACCAAAAACGTAGCATATTCCATGAAGCCTACATATTTGATAGTTAATAGTCACTCTTCATCTTGTACAGAGGCTTCCAATTTAAAAGAAACACAAATTACCACAATTATCTTAATAGATATAATATGTGCAGGAGACAACCTCAGTGGATCAAATCAATTATTTGATCTATAGTACAAGAGAATTTCGGACAACAATTATAAAAGTGACAACTGAAGAGCAATTAAGAATATGAAGCACCCATTCTTACATTAGAAAATAGATTTATAACATTCTTCTTTTGAAGAGGATACGAAACATTCGCATTAAAAAATAAAGAAAAAAGAAATTGTACCCATTTTCAGAACCAGATTTTGTTTCGGCTCGGAGCAGATCACCAGCACTGAGATGGGTGTACCCAAAGTGTTGGACAATATTTGCGCACTGAGTGCCCTTACCACTGCCAGGGCCACCTGCTCAAGTTTAAGGTTTAAAAACAAAACAGATATCAGACTAGCTTTAAAATTAACAGAAGAAAATATTAATCTAACAACAAATATACTAAGAGAAACAGCATAAGGTAGGATATCAAATTTGCTTCAGAATTAGCTGAAGAAATACTAAGAAAAGCCACATACTAGATTTAAATGAATAAATTTATGTCTTCTTCAACGGCTTAAGCTTTAGTGATTCAAAATGGTATCAAAGCGTGAACCATAATAATAAAAATTTTGATGTGTCAGCCATTGACAAAAAAATGAAATAGGTGTGCTTATGAGGGGCGTGTTTGTGATGCCCCAAATTCTCTCTACTGTCCATTATTTTCGGAATTAGGGCCTAAATGAAAAGGTTTGAAAGTTCAGTGACCAGATTATATGATTGCCCATATTGAGGGACCGAATTGCAATTTTTCAAAATGTGGTTTCTTGGGTCTGTGAACGATACACGAAAATTGGTAATTGGGAAAAATGTTTTGGTTTTATGGAAGGAAAGCTAGGAGATTTTTTTGTTGCCTCTACATGTTAGTTGGATTATCTCTATGTGAAGTATAATATGTTGTTTGTAGGAATATACGTGTAGAGAAAACTAGGAAAACAATCATTGGTCGAAATCCTAACATCTAGTGTGCTATAAATTTAGACAAAAGTTGCTCCAGTCCAAAATCATCTCACACATCTCATCTCTTTCTCCCTCTCTCAGTTTCCCATTTTGTCTCACACAAACCATCACACGCACAAGTACACCTACTGCAGTACTTTTGTTGTGGTCGAATCAAGGACAAAAGTTAGTCATTTCCAAGAATTTCCAAGCATTTTCTGAGTTCAAAACAGGTAAGTGTGTGGCATAATTTGTCTATGGTATTATTAAGCCCTTGTTTGGCTCCATTTTAATGAAAATTTGGGGGAAAAAAAGAGCTTTAGAATAGTAATTTTTTGGAGAATGTATGTTAAAAAAATAAGAAATTTTTTTAGATTTACGTATAATATAATTTTATGGAAGAATATGTGGTTGAAAATGAGTTTTTGAAAAAATGAGGGCCAAACATTGACTAAGTTTGGAATAAATTTTTAAGGGTCCTATGTGAATAGGTTTATGATAAGAGGACCAGAATTTAGTGGCGCTATACAAAAAAATAAATAAATAAAAAATCTCCCCACCTACTTGTGTCTCCTTTATGTTACGATATGATATGATTCCTTTACGAAACTTTAATATGTTGTACAAATCACCGTGCACACTTATTGAGATTTATCACACTTTATATTCCCCCTTTCAAGTAATTAGGATTCGAGAGACTGAGTTTGGAAGTGGTTGGCTGTGGTGGAAACCTATTATTAGACTTATACAACTAAGACTGTCAAGGATATTATTTCAAAATTTTAATTAAGTTTTTTTTAAAAGGATTTATCTTGAAGGATTGGACATGAGTTCAATTTATTGATTATGAAGCTCTTACTTTCATAAGAAATTCTTTTCTTTCTATTAAGTTATTTTATTATCTTATGTGATAATATATGTGTATTTGTGGCACTCAGGTCGTCACAATGTTGAATGTTTTAGATCATCGCTAACGACTTAAACTTTTATATCAAGTGGAAAGATCTATAGTTCAAGTCTAGCTGCCGTCCCTTTAATGAAATTATGCACGTGTTAGGCTTTAATGGGAAAAAATAGACCGGCCTACAAGTGAAAGAACATGTTGAAAACAATATTTAAATGATATAAATGTGACCCTCTAAGACTTTAGGCTTTTATATGAAGTGAATTAACATTGAAGTCTAAATTTAATAAACAATTGTGTCCCTTATTTATCAACTTAAGATTCATGTAATTCACCACAAGGTTAGAACACTAACTATTTTGAAGCTAATGCAGCATAAATCCATTCTTCACTAATTGTTTCCACTATTATCCTTATCAAGAAAAACCCCAGCGCAAAGTTCAGTCACACGACTCTTGAGAAGGTTTCGTGATATGCATATCCATGGCTTATTTGTCATTAGATTATGTAAGAAAGTGTTCAACTAGTAGTCCATAAGAATATGAAGAAGACTGATAATTACATGTAATACAAAAGTGAGCGGATTCTATGTATAAGGTGGCAAGACAATGAGATGATGGAACAAAATTAACTAACTATTGGCATGGAATAATGCTATTTATTATTATGATAAAAGGAATATCGGTGATCTGACAGTCCATGTGGAATAATGAGATTGGACAATTAATTTTTTATGAGAAAGAGGGGGAGGAGAGAGAGAGACTAAGAAATGTGAGGAATAGTGGATTGTCACATCATCGATGTTCCATCATTATGATGATAAATAGCATTACTCGTTGGCATGAGAACCAAAGGAAATAGGTGAAGGAATAAAAATGCTTCTTGAGTTAGGGATGCATAAGAGCATGTGATTTCAGCACGAAAAATAACACTTCACAAGTTCAAATAACTTTGAGGCAGAAAGACCAACTGCTATACAATTAATTATTCAGTGGTGGACATTGAAATATGGAAAACCAAAGCACTCACCCAGTACAAAAACAACTGTAAACTTCTTGTCAGTTCCTTCGGCTTCCTGCAATCAGTTCTAATTTATCAGATAATGCTCAGCAAATGATTTTTTGTAAATTTGAATGAGCCGTACATGCACATCATTATAATAGCTGCTTGGTCTAATTATAGCTGCCAAAAGAAGTATCATTAAATAACTGCCATAGGATATGCAAGCAAAAAATAATACCATAATTGAGAACTAAGATGCATTCTCAAAATGAAGAGTGTGCTATTGAGTTATGAATTTCTAGTCAATGGTGACAAACACGAGTAAATTTGGTCATAGGCTTCAAGCTAATGAAAAATTCAGACTTGAAAATACTGGGAGGCTTCAAACACCCAAAAAAAAGGAGAAAGGAAACAATATTAAACTTGTGTGATTTTATTGTCTAAAAAAAAGATTGTAAACTTTTCTTCAGAAACCACGGTCTGCAACTGTAATACAATGCAGAAGATTTTGCTTGCTAATGATGCCTGCCAAAGAGGGTACAAACAAAGCATTCCATGGCGTGGATTTTAGAATCCAGCAATTATTATAGTATCAATTGCATGATTACCATAATACAAAGAGATGTCTGCGTCATTGACAGAAATTCGCAAAATACTAAACCAACAGAGGAAAAAAATCGATAACAGTACCTTGTTTCCAGCATCAACAACAGTCGCCATGAGTGTCTACTAAGTTTCTTTTTAATTATCTGTGCATACAGCCCAAAGCTAAGGGAGGTCAGATGAAAATTTTATTTCACTTCTTTGGAAGCACAACATTTTCTAGAATGTTCTAAGATTACGGCTGAATTTTCTAATAACAAAAAGAATCCAATAAATCCTAAAAAAAAAAAAACTTATAATTTAACAGGGAAAAAAAGGGAAGATTCAGAAATGCAGAAAATGCCCAAAAGACCTTCAGGGTAGAGATCCAGCACTTCCTACAACACTCAATCACACCACTACAAGATGAAAGCAATTTCTTCTATGTTTTAGTCACAATCACTTAGAATTGTAGGATAACTTAAATACTTCCAAAAGGCTAGGCTCTAAATTCAGCTAATATATCATCATATCAGTCAAAAATGAAAATGTTTTAGCAGCAAAAGATGAGAATTGAGTAAGAAGTTAAATATCTACAAAGTGGTAGTTCTACAACTCAGCAAATGGAACTTGTTTACCAAATGCGAAAATTTTCCAGCAAACAAAATCTTATAATTGAATTGAAACTTGAAAAATTTCAGGCAGTAGATTCCGATTCAGCAAATCGACATTATAAACACATAACTAATAGAAGATTGTCGTTTTATATGATATGTAAAATCTCATTGCTTCTAATCTATTAATAAATGCACAACTTAATGGGTCAGATCACGGAAGAATGACCAAATTTTAGTGAAGAAAAGCTCGAAATATGCATCAAAATTATATCTTTACAAAAGCGTAATCTTAAACTTCAGCAAATAATTTGCAGTTTACCAAATATATAAATTAGCAAATAAAAATCAGAGAATTGAATGCAAGAATCAATCTTCCGCAAGAGGCAAACTTAACATTCAACCAATAGAAAAGACGTCGAAATTCCTTTTACTGTGATCCGGCAGTAACACTGATCGATAAATAATCAGATTACAGGCTTACAGCAAAATAAACAACTTCTAGAGTGCCTAAAATATAAAATTAAAATCATTTTTTTTCAAAATGATCGGTCCTAACATTCAGCACTCAGAATTCCAATCAAATACAAAGGCAAAAATTAATTGAATTCTTATTTTTCTGTGATCCAACAATTTTATAAACCTTGGAAAAAATAAAATCAGACCAGAGAACTGGGCATGCTTAAAATTTCAGCAAATCAAATGTTAAGAAATCAAGAAATTGAAAAGGGGAAAAAGAACATGATGTACCTTTCAGTGCGTAAGTGGAAAAGGGATGGAATTGTGGAGATCCCAGAATGTGTGAAACTCAACAACTACCGCGGTGTGTTTCTTGAATTTATACGCGTGGCGGTGGGGCTGTGTTTCTTGAGTGGTAGCAACCGATTTGTAGTTTTACTACTTTTGGTTTGTAAAATAGTTAGGATATGTTCGATTGGCTTAATTTTTTATGGAAGATGTTTTTTTTTTTTTACTCAAATTCTTATGTTTGGAATGTTTAATTGATAATTTTTTTTATAAATTTTTTTTTTCAACTTTTGATCACGTGATTACATTTTCCTGAAAAGTAAGGAAATTATTTTTTTATATTGATTTTTATTTTTCATGTAATTCATTCTTTATTTCTCTTAAGGTCCGTTTGGTTGTAATAATGGAATTTGGATGGAAAGAAAATAAATTCAAATGAATTGAATTGCCTGGAATTCATTTTATTGGAAATTGTCAATTAATTGTGTTTGATTGGTATAATTTTTTACCTGAAAAATATTAAAATTTTGGATCTTTTGGTGTTCATTTGTCTTTNTTACAATTGTCCATAGAATTTGTTTTCATTGCCAAAAAAAAAAAAATGAAAAACCCCAATTCCCGCCAAAGTGGTGGGAAAACCAATTCCTCAAAAAAAGAAAAAGTCAATCACGTGAGGTTTCATTGGAAAACAAATTTCATGAAATATTTTACCTAACAAACATGACAAAAAGTGGAAAGTTAGAAAATATATTCCAACTTCCATGGAAAATGGCATCTATCAAACAGGCCTTCTGTCTCTTATGTATCCTCCTCTCTCATTTGTTCATCAATAAGAAATAAATAAATAAAATATTTTTTTAAGTTGAAAACTAAATAAATCAAACATATTTAATTAAAAATTTTCATACAAATAAGTTCTAAATAATTGAAATGTCAACAATTTATATTTTTTCATGTAAATTTCATGTTCCCAATCAAACGCGCCATAATATCAAACATTAATGGTCTGGAATAGAGTTAACTATCCTAATAATCACCCAACTTACATATATATTTTTTATTGCCAAGTTTAAAATAACGAGTTTTGATCACTAAACTTATCCAAATGTTGGACGTCACCAAATTGTCACGTGAGAAAAACGTATTCAATTCCTCTTTAAAAAACATCTTCAATTATTCATTGTACTTTAAAAAAGCCTTCGATTGCTTATTGAACTTTGAGATAGTCGAATTTTGGTCACAAAACTTGTAAAAATGATATCATTCTGTTGTTCGCTAAAAATGTGTATCACGTGCGCGAACAAAAAATAGAGTGGACAAACGAGTCCAAATTGCAAATCTCACGAGGAATGATATCTCAATTACACAATAGTTAAATTTAATTTTAACAACAAAATACACAATATATTTGAATTTTGCAAATGATGGAAATAGCTTAAAATTCTATAATAATAATGAAAAAATCACATACATATTATTTGACCTTTTCCATTACCTAGTACTGGAATTAAATAATTTAAGAACGTAAATGCATGAATTAAACATGCCATAAAAATAGGAAAAGTGTACAAAACGATGCCAATGCACTTAAATTACCCGATTTTCACGAGTTATAATATCGCACACTACTATTTCAGCCTTAAGAAATATCGTATTTCATTATAGTTCTAAAACGAATACAAAAACTTACGAGTAATTAAGTAACCTACTAGGTAGAACAAACGTGTTAAAAGAAAAAATTACTTATAAAACTACCAAAAACAAAAAATCTTTAAAATATAACTGAGATCTGAATGGTTAAATGATATAAATAAAACAAGAACATTAATAAATGAAATGGGCAGTGGAATGTAAGAATCAAGACATAAAAAATTAACTACTTTGTCTAGAACGAAGAATCTAATGATATTATTATGTATTATTTATTTTATGAGAAATCGTTTTGATAATTTGGCCATATGTTCCAAACAGTTGGTTGCTTTTCCACTATGTTAGTTGCATGAAATATATGCTTATATCTGATGTTTGGAGCTTTATTTTGGATTCTCCACTCTCCACGAGCCACCTTGTTGTAGAATTTTGTAGTAAAAAATGTCTTTCATTTAAAGGAACTCTAACGTGTCAATGTACAAGATTTTATTGATATAAAAAGGTATAAAAAAGTACCTTAATCTTCACCGAATCAATTCATGATTTCTTAATTTATTGCAATCTAAATTGTCGTGGCCTTAACTACCCCTTGACATTTAAGATATATTTAGGAAAACTTGCAACGAGTTCTTATCACTTGCAAGAAGTGCAAACGAGTCATTAACCTTTTAAACGTTGGCATTGCCAACCTCAAATCTTTCATATCATGGATGGCTATGGATATCCAAAACGTCATCAAAGCGATCAATCTATTCATTAAGAGGAACATGACAACTTCCTTAGAAATCCCTAGTGAAAGAACATGCAAATATGATGGGATCGTCTTGAACGACTTAAATGCATCAGCATCGTGTACAATATTATATACCGGTCATCAATGTAGTACAACTATATACAATTGTGTTCATGCCACAATCCATACAAAATCAAAAGCTCAAAGGTACAAACACCCCCACGAACTAGTTTCTTGTATTAAAACATTTTCACTGACAACATATGAAATTACAAACTATTATGTATGTGTACTTAGCTGCAAATTTCGAATATTTGCATAGCATATGGTATGTTTGCATACATCTATTAGTTAAACAAAATCCTACCATTTTGACTAAACCTTTTTTTACAGAAGATCTCTAAACAATCAAGAATGTGGAATTACCCTCCAATCACGAATTCTATTATCGTATAAATTGTACGTTAGCTCCATCAAACCCAAGATACGGAATCAATCTCGTCTCTTGATTTCTTATACAGTTCAAGCCTTCTGGCACATTGCAATCTTATCTTCGTCAATGCCGGATCTTCATCCAACAAGTCCAAGAGTTGTTTACCCTAAAATATTAGCAAAACCACAGAAACCATGAATATGATACAGCAGGTTTTATCAAGTATCAACTTGGGGTGTGGGTGGGGTTGTATGTATATGTGAGGAGGCAGGGGAGAGCTCACATCCAGAGCATTAGTTCCTTTGTCCATCAAATCTAGTTTTGTCAACACTACAAATGAGCGGTAACCTACAATTATTGCAAATAGAGCTCCATAAAAATGGCAAACACACAGCTTCTGCAGTTCCAAAATTTAGATTAATCAAAGACAAGCAAACATACCCATCGGGTCGACTTCCCTGGAAAGTTTAATAGCATCTGATGTGGTGATATCTTGGTTTGCCGGAGATATAGCTAGTATGATGCAGTTGGGATCCACATGCAAATAAAAAAATCAACAGAGCACACAATCAGATAGAAGAACCAATTCTGCCTCCACTAGTATTGTGTACTGCAAACTCAGCATTATTAGACCTCCAACAAATAGGTTTTTCATGGTTAACTTAGTGGCAGTCATCTTCTATGCAACCAAAGGATAAGCCATTACAAATCTACTTTAGGCAATTGACGGATTTTTCTATAACGGCTTGTGTCATAATAATGTCAATTTGATGTTAAACAAAACTAGACAATTAATAATGCAATGGAAATTACGAATAATGCTAAAATAAAGAATTCCAAATCTTATGTTTTTAATGATAATCTTCTCACTTAATAATGCAAATCCACCATATAGATTATATTAAAAAAAAAATTAAATTGTAAATCTATTGTAACAAAGTAATGATCAATGACAATGTCAAAACTTGAATTGCTTAGATACAAGCATGACTCAGTCTGAGTCATCTTAATTGCTTAAATTGTTGTTTAAATTGTATGCAAATTCTTGAATCATCATGAGAAAAATCAGCATGACTCAGACATTAAAAAGTAAAAATTAACACAAATGCACAAAATAGTATCTGCACATAAAAATCAGCATGACTGAGAGCTTCATTTAGTGTTATCAAGACTGAGGTTTCACTCTCCAATATTTGCTTCAATAGCTATTTAATGTATATCTGCCCTTCACTTCAACCCAATGTTCATGTATTGTGTTTATGTGTTTAACTTTTTGTGACTGTCATTGCTGGTACAATAAATAGTATGAAGCTGCTCGAAAATTTTCTCATTTCTCAGATGTAACAATATAGTGGTTAATTCAGAATTATTTAATAAATAGATGTAACAATATAGTTCATTTCAAATCAAGCTGATGACTCGGAATAACTTTAGATGAAAAAACTGCAAAGATCGAAAAGATTCGGAAGGGCTCCAAATGAAAGCTCGTATCGAATCACACACACATACACACACACAGACACACACACACACACAAGATTACAACTTATTTCCTTCCCTACTACTTAATAGTATCCATTTCACCTTGCCAATCATGCCACAAGTGAACAAGACAATCAAAAAGAGAGAAGCCGTACCATCAGCTCAAGTTTCATTTAAAGCAGTCGAGCTGTGATTAGAAGTTAATTATATTACAACACTGAGCAAATCTTACTTCTAAAGTACCCTCCCCCAACCAACCCCGGCTCCAAATTACATAAAAGGAAAAGATAAAAAAGCAAACCAAAAATCAAATGCAACATTCAGGTGCAGGGAAGAAGGGGGAAAGAACGGTATCTCTGGAAACAAATATAACTTGGTAAAATGGGAGATAAGCATTCACTTCATATAGTCTCCTTTCGCCTTCTCCTAAGACTTGCATGTTATACAAAACCCCCCCCCTTTTTTTTTCCCCCATTTAAGAAAATGTAACTTGACACATGCTGAACTCTACGAGTTGACAATATAAATAAAATGAAACTGGTGGACAATAAATAGTATGAAGCTGCAGAAGAGTCGAAGAATGAAGGAACTCATTCAGAAGGAATAGAAGGATCTGATGACAGAGAAGTTTCTTTTGCAGACAAGCCATTTGCAGATCATCTGAGCCTAAGAAGCAGTCAACATGAAGCTCTAAGCAAAATAACAAATTGGCAGAAATGTAAGACAGCTTCTAAATTATGTTTCACTCGTAATATTTGTTTCTTTTGTTTTGTCATTAGCTCATGCACTTGAATGGACTGACAGGTCTCCATCATCCCAAGTCATTAGCTCATGCACTTGAATGTTATGTTTACACTTTTTTACCATCTCAATTCACTAAGAGTTATAATGTCCAGCCTTAATTCATCTTTCTTTGCTGACAAGTCAGAGGAGGAGTAGAAAGAAAGGATTGGAAATAGTTCAGCTGATGTGGATCAATTGGACAATGGCAAGAGACGAATGGAAGATGCTGAGAAGGGCTCTATTGCTGCAGAAGAGTCGAAGAATGAAGGAACTCATTCAGAAGGAATAGAAGGATCTGATGACAGAGGAGTTTCTTTTGCAGACAAGCCANCTTCTCCTAAGACTTGCATGTTATACAAAATCCCCCCCTTTTTTTTCCCCCATTTAAGAAAATGTAACTTGACACATGCTGAACTCTACGAGTTGACAATATAAATAAAATGAAACTGGTGGACAATAAATAGTATGAAGCTGCAGAAGAGTCGAAGAATGAAGGAACTCATTCAGAAGGAATAGAAGGATCTGATGACAGAGAAGTTTCTTTTGCAGACAAGCCATAGCCACGACCTATTCAGCCTTGACATCTTATGAATTCACATCAGTAGCTTAAACTCTTGAAGACATCGAGTGAACATTAGAAGCAGAAGTGTACACCATTGATCAAAATAATGCTACAGAGAAGAAATCTAATTCGGGTTTTCATAAGAATAAGTCAATCCTACGAAATCAAACTAAGCAGAAGTTTACTCCACCTCCACCACCATCTACCCTTCCCCCTACGAATTCAACCTGCAATTCCGCCGCCACCACCATCTACCCTACCCCCTGCGCATTCACCGCCCCAACTATTATCCAACCCGCCTCAATTTTTACACCAAACAAATAAAAAAACAAAGGTGAAATCGAACCCAACAACTATGATATGGAATNCCCTACGAATTCAACCTGCAATTCCGCCGCCACCACCATCTACCCTACCCCCTGCGAATTCACCGCCCCAACTATTATCCAACCCGCCTCAATTTTTACACCAAACAAATCAAATAACAAAGGCGAAATCGGAACCAACGCAGATGATATGGAATAGTAAGGAAATAACCAAAAATTATCATAAGCAAATAATCGAAACCTTGATTTGAAGAATGCGAAACCTTGATTTGAACAGCCCTTGATTTGAAGCCTTCGATTCGGCAAAACCAGCTGAAAACCTTGATTTCAAGATCCCGTAGAGAACCCTTCGTCTGAGGCAACACGATCTGTTTGTGGTTGTGGGTTGTGAGAAGAGATTACAGAGGAGGAGAAGGAGAAGGAGAAGGAGAAGGAAGATGATGTTCCTGTGTCTCCGATTTTGGAAGAGAACTGTATTGCGTTTGGCGTGTTTTCAGCGTTTCGCGTGTTTTGTAAAATTTCACGTGTTTTGTTATACTATTTTCCAAAATGGTGTTTAAGGCATTTTCTATTTTCAGTTCAAATTTTTTTTCCATTTTCAAAAA
>CAIGRN010204918.1:0-15567 GCA_903798345.1 Fraxinus anomala | reverse complement strand
AACTTTTCAATTACACGTTCATCAACTTTTATCAAAATATGCTAAAACTTTTATCGAGAAATGCAGTCCCTAAAATTTAAAAGTTTCTATGTTGTTGACTTTGCCCGCCTTTAGCCCCTGTTTGATAGATATTATTTGGGTAAAATAATATTTTATATGTTGAGTTTTTGGAAAATTTATGATTAAAAAGTAAAGAAAAATTTTGAGATTACGTACAGAATATTTTGTTGGATGAATATGTGGTTGAAAATGAGTACGTAGAAAAAAAAAATTTTGAATTAGAAGCCATCAAACGGGTAATTTAAAGGGATGGTTATTTTGACATCACAATTTCTATTCGATACATCACAATTTAATTACATTAAACTCCTTAATATTTAATTATTGTAACAATTATTTTTTTAACTTTTTTTAATCGAATTCTTATCTTCAATCTTTCACTAATTAGTACATCTCGTCCTTGATAATGATTTATATCAAATTATCATATTTTTATGCTTTGAAATGAGAGAGAAATATTTTTTCGTATTATTTATTTATTTTAAAATATGATGAAAAAATAGGTTGTTTTACACCGTTTCAACGGACTTTTGGACATAAAATTGTTATCAAATACAAAATATGTTAACTAATGAAAAATTTGAGGATAAAAATGGCACAAACAATCTTTAGAAACATAAGTGATATAATAAGCAAACATTAATAACTTTAAGTGCAATTAAAATGTGATACAAAAAAATAAAAATTGTTATGTGAATATAATTACCCTAATTTAAAACTCTTTTTTTTTTTTTAATTCCAAACACGATTTCAACTCATGGTTTTCATAACTTTTTCTTACTTTTAACCACATATTTTTCAAAAATAATAATAATGATAAAATCTATTCTTATAAATTTTACGTCAAACAAGTTCTAAAAGAGTTTAAAAATATACTTTAAAAATTAATTTGAAATCTCTTTTATAAACTTCAGTTATCAGTATTAAAATTTATTTGTGGAATTTCCAAAATTGTGTTCAACAATTTGGCTTACGAAAATTCGATACAACCTGAAGTCATAGAACGGATAATATAGAATATTGTAACTTTTTTACCAACTTGACCATGCAGTGAGTGCAATCTAAAAGCAAGTTTGACTAATACATTTTTTTTTTTTTTTTTGAAAAATAAATCTTAAATTAGAAAAAAGAAATATGTGGAAATAGGTAAGTATGTTCCATATTCTTTTCCCTTACCCTCTAATTGTAAGAGTTGTCATACAAAGAATGTCGAGTTAATTTGTTGATTAGTCACCGAACTTTACGTAAAATTTTCAGGGATCACTGAATTTATAAAAAATTTCCACTAATTACTGAAGTTTACAAAATATAATTATATTCATCACTCAATGATCAATGCGATTACATTTTGTTAAGTTCGGTGACTAATGGAGATATTTTTTAAGTTCGGTAATCCCTATAAAACTTTATGCAAGTTCAGTGATCAATCGGGGAATTAACCCGTGCATTTCGAAGTCAAGACAGTTGATGAAATGCTATTTAAATTTTTTTTTTTTTTTTGAATAGTCACTGAACTTAGGACCCTGTTTTCCCATTCATTGGTTATAAAAAGGATTAATAGCAAAAAAACCTCATAGAAACTTGTCCATGTACGATATGTCCCCCTACCCATTGAAAATTACAGAAAAACCCCATTTTTAAACTTTTTGTTCGAAGCCATTATCCCCCAAAGTCAAGGTCCGTTAGTTTAACAATTAAAAATAGTAAAAATTGCCCAAAATTAAAAAAAGAATAATAAGAGTTACAATATCAAACTCTTTATATTTTTTTTTTCACAAATTATAACCAAAATTATTATAGGAAAAATTGCAGCAGCGGTACCTAACCCCACACACTCCCCATTACCTTCATCCATGGCAAAACCAATCCAAACCAGGAAAGCCACCGGACTCGCTACCGTCGTCGTCACCCCGAACTCGTGAAAAAACAAAGCACCAGACTACCCAAATTTTTACACAAATCACAACCAAACCGGAAAATCACAATCAAACAAAAACACAAGCACAAGCACAATTACAAAAATCAAACTGCCAAAAATTTTCGCACAATCAAATCGCCGACCACCCAGAATTTTTCACACCAGAAATCAACCCCCATAAATTTCGATACTTTGTGCTTCGCATGCTTCGTAGAAAACAAATCCTAAAAATAAACCCCATATCATCTTACCGACTGCATGTGAATTGATCTACGTGTGGTTTATGGAGTGGGCTGTGGTTTGAGGAGGACCATTGCTATTCAAAAAATTGTTGAGGGAGAATAAATAACTGACCGATGGGCCGCAGTCATGACGTGATAAGTGTATTTTTGTATACTTATTTACGTCATTAAATTATATTATTTGCTAGTGATTTAGATAACTTATAGCTTAATTATGTTTATTAAGTTGAACTCAATGCAAATTGGTGGAATTGAAATAAATGAACGAAAAATGAACAAAAACGAAAGAAATCTAAAGTTTGTGGATCAAAGTGTAAACATTCAATAATTGATTCGGACCACAAAATGATCATTGAAGATCATATATAATCAATCGGATGCAATTGAAGGTCAAAAGAACGAAATATAGTTGAAGTATTACAAATCAATTTTCAGTCGAAAAAGTTATGCTCCGAATTTTTTGTCTCAACTTGAGACTCATTTTTCGAGTAGAAAACATTTGAATTGGAAAAATTTTACACTAGAAGAATTGTATCCCTTTAAGTTATATTTCCAACTCATTTTGAAACATCTCAATCAGATATGAGAAGAGAAAGTTATGACCAAAATACCTGAAACTAATCAGGGACGATACCGCGCAAATCGACAAGCGCACGGGCCATTTCGCTACGCACGCGAGACAACACTTTTCGTGACCCGAGAGCCTTTTCGTGACCCGATAGCCATTTGATTCAATGGCTCGCGAGCCATTTTCGCAGATGAATCAATAGTTTCCTTTCGTGATTCAAACTCTTTTAGAACCCAAATGAGATTCGATTTTGACCTATTTTCTAGCGTTTATAAATACAAAACAGGGGCTACATATTGAAAAAAAAAAAAATCATCTTGCCTCTTCATACACAATAGTATCATCAAAGTCATCAAGAACAATTGGTCAATTACTATATTTTCAGAGAGGAGATCAAGACCAAGGAATTGAAGGTCAATTACATCAAGATTTTGAAAAATTCAACATTGGACTAAAAAATCAATATCTTTTGAATTATTTCACGATTCGGATGATATTTTTCTAATACTCTTCTTGTAATTTATATATTAATATGTTAGGCTATATCCCTTTTTGTATTTTGATGAAGATGAATCACATTGTTCATTTGTTTTAATTGAAAACTAATAGTTTAGTATAATTATTGTGTTTCTTGATTAATTTTGCATACTTATTGCATTATTTAATTGATTACTCATCAACTAAATAATTAGTTGCTTGTTGTAGTGCCTGAGACCCACAATAAGTTTAGAACGCAGTAAAAATAACATACGTGCAGTAGATGTTAGAAATAACATTTATTACGTGTCCAATCATATAAATAATTTAAATTTTAACACATTCCAATAATTGGGGTTAGGAATATATTCAGGTCGTGATTATGATATATTTAATTTTTCTTCGAAAAGAAAATTAAATATCGGAACTTTATCAATTGTCAAAAATGCATGAAAAAAATTATATTACAAATCAAGAATTGAAATAGACAGCAATAAGTGGATTTAAAATCCGATACAATCATCCATAATTTGATACAAAATAATTTTTTTACGTGTTTCTTAAATTAATTTAGAATAATCATAAAAATCAATTTTTTATTTTTTTTTATTTTTTTTGTATACACAATTCAAATTCTATAAAAAGCCAGTAAACTCGAATTAAATTTATTTTCTATGAGATAATACTCTCAACTTACTAAATCTATTACTTGTCAACGATCTCGTACGCTTGCGGGCACGAACACGATGTTAAAAAAATTGAAGATTGTGAAGAAGTCATAAATCTGAAAATTAATGAGTATTGATGATTTCCTGTTTCTTACCCGTGACAAAAAAGCGTATATGTGATTAATGTGAAGTTGAGGACTTGGTATGCTTAAGAATTTTAGGTTCTTTTGGGTTTTGGTTTGGTGTGCTGGTGACGGGGTGTGTGGGATTGGGGGTGGGAAGAAGAATAAGAAGATTTTTTATTTTTTATTTTTATCTTTTTGTTTTTGATCTAATTATTTTAATTTAGGATGTGTTTGAGTCATATTATTCTGGAATAATGTATTATGAAATAGTAGATCGATGGAGAATGTATGGTTAAAAAATAAGGAAAAGTTTTGGATGTAATGAAAAATATTTTTTATTGAAGAATGTGTGGTTGAAAATGAGTTATGAAAGAATGATGACCCGTTCTCTTTGTATTTCAGTTTTATGTTTTGAATTCATTTTGGGCTTTGTGTTTTGAGTGTCCATTTTGAGATTGTTGAAAACGTGTCCTTTTTAGTATTTTGAAAAATTATTTTGAAAATATTCAAAACGTGTTTTGAAAATTTTAGCCTGATTATAACTGAAAACACATAAAACGATAAATTTGTCGTTTTGAGTTTTCTTTGTAAATTTTTAACATGTTTTAAAATACGCATTTTTGAAAATAAGAAAGAGAAAGCGTTTTCACCGTTTTGGAAAATCGAAAGTAGAAAATGGCTTGAAAATGGTAAAGAGACAATGCTCTGAATTTTTGTAAAATGTGGATCAAACAGGGGCTTAATTGATTTTTATGTGAAAAAAAAAGAAAATAAATTTTAAAAATTTGGGATAATATGTTGCACATATAAAAAAAGTAGGTATAATTTGCAAAAAATGAAAGTTTGGTACTACAACGACAATTAATTCTTTTTAATTTTGACATTCTTGTACTATTTTTAACGGAAAATCTGACGGATCTTAAAGATAGGGGTATTTCGCACAAAAATGTTTAAAACACGGGAATCTTTTTGCGATTTTCAATAGGTATGAAGGTGTATCGCACGTAGAAACGTTTATAGGGAAATTTTCTGACATTAATCTTTATAAAATTACATTACATTGGAGTCATGAATTAGTAAGCATAGTTTGTTAAATTTTAATGTATAGTAAGTGTTTGTAAAACTTATTTTGCTATTTATCTCAACTCTATGTTGTAAGACCAGTTGTTTGGGAAGTGCATGGACAAATAATGCTCAAAATGTACGTAACAAATACAAATAGCCATCCGTTAGAATTAGAAAATAAATAGTGGTTCATTCATATCATAAATCATGTTATTGTGAACAATAAGATTAACTCATTAAATATTTGACAATCAATGAACAAATTTATAACATATGTATAAGCTCCTGTTTGATTCATATTTTGGGAGTAAGAATGAATTTTTATTGTTGATGTGATGAGAAATATGTAGTTGAAAAAAAGAAGTTATTGAGGTGATGAAAAATATTATTTTATTGAAAAATGTGTGGTTGAAAATGAGTAAAAAAATTGAGAATGAAAAAAAGAATGTAGCTCAAATAGAGGCTAAGTTTACAAATATTGAAAAATTATATATAACACTACTAAAATACGCAACATGAGCGACAAAATTTTCCAATGTTAGTACCCTAATTTCAGTTGGTGACACCATAAGTTTCGAATATGAAAGTCCCGTGGACAACTTACCGATGAATTACAAAGCCTTATAAAGTTCATGTATCATTTACGTAATTAACTTGTCAAGTGTTTATGCCACTTAAGCACTCGTTTGTCAAGTCGATTATTAATTCACTTTTCATGCATGGATGAAAAACAAATTTTTGTTATGTAAGAATTAGATACAAACTCGAGTTCATGTACAATTTTGGTCCGTAGGGCAAAGTTAGTGAATCTTGACATTTGGATTGGGTAATTCAATTTAAAATCACTTTTTACGAAACTTATTCTAAAATAGTCGCTTAGCCCTTGATTGGTTTGATTAAAGTCAAAGTCAATAATTAATTTTAAAATTCATAATTTTTCAATCACATATTTCATCAATTTTTATTAAAATCTATTTAAAATTAATAAAATTAGGCCCCGATTTTAGTAACGAAACCCAAAATCGACCACAAGAAATCGAAAATCGATTATCCATGGCGAGGGCACTGCTGATGCGGCCGAGCATGGCGGCTTTTGGACTGTGGGGCAGCCGCGCCCTTGCATCTCTTCAAGGAACGACGACGTTGCGGGGGAGCTACCATCTTTCAAGTTCTCGCTCGTTGCTTCTTCTCCGCGCAGCAGTGGCGGAGGCTTCTCCAATCGTGAATCGTCGTCGAAATTTTTGCATCCGAGCAACAAATGAGTTTGATAGTTCTGCCTCGGTGGAATCTTCCTTGATTCAATCTATGGAGAATAAGGTTCTTCACTTCCTTCTATAATTTTTGTTGTTGTGGATTTCTAGCATTAGCTCCGAGTTCCATCGTGAATCAAAATGAAACATAGTAATGTTGAATTAGTACCATCTGAATTGATGAAATGTTGAACTAGGATTTTCTATAATTATTGGGTATATTGTATCTGACAAAAGGCGTCACAGTTTAACCTACAGATTTTACTAGAATTGAAGGTAGTATCCAAGCAAGGAATTACGAATCCAATCTGGAGTTGGTTTAGTTGGCTGCTTTTATGATTTGATTGAAGATACCTGTAACAGATTTCAAGATTACCAAAGCATTGTCCTTTATGGCATTCAGAATGCTACACCTGTTCAAACCCGAGAGTAATTAGGGATTATGAGCTGCTCACGCAGTGTCGCTTTACTTGAATTATAGCACTACATCACTTGTTGAAACTTGAATTCGGAACTATGTGGTACTATTTTTTAGTCGAGTCCGTCTGAGCAAAAAAAGGGTGTAGAATTGAGTAAGCACTGGGCATGGTGTATACATTTTCCATTGTGCAATAATTCTTTCGTTTTTTTGAATTAAAACTGAAGAATTTATCAGTAGCAAAAGCACGAGGTAAACATTCAATAGACTTCAAAATGTTGTAAAATAAAAAAACTGAATTTTTATTAGGCGGTGCTTGAATATTGTAAGACATGGAGCACGTTTTGAGTTGCTTCCCATTGATGAATGGATNAATAGACTTCAAAATGTTGTAAAATAAAAAAACTGAATTTTTATTAGGCGGTGCTTGAATATTGTAAGACATGGAGCACGTTTTGAGTTGCTTCCCATTGATGAATGGATTTCTTATCTCGTGTTTGCTTTTTTGTGCTTTCATCTTTTATAATGTATATATGTCCAATTGAACTGTGAGCTAGAAGTCTTTTTGACTTTCGTTTGTATAATGGGAAGAGGTAAAAAAGTGTCCTCGTCAAAATAAAAATGCAGATCATTGCTGAGTTTAATCTTTTGTGACTTTTGGCGGAGATTATGCATTTGTTCCATTTAATTTCTATTGTTCTATTTTAGTTTGAAAAAGATTTAATAACGATGCAAACTGTTAAAATGTGTTGAAACAGATAAAGGAACATCTAAAGGCAGAATCTGTGATTGTGAAAGATGCTTATGGTGATGGTCGGCATGTTAGGTGAGGTTCCTTGTCATCAGAGTGTGCATACATCTGTTGAATAATGCCAGTGGATATATGTTGTTCTGATGCCGAGATATATTAATTATGTTTGCAGCATAGATGTTATATCTTCAAGTTTTGAGGGAAAATCTGCTGTCAATAGGCAGAGGATGGTGTACAAGGCCATATGGGAAGAGCTCCAGAACACGGTGCATGCAGTTGACCAGATGACTACGAGGACTCCTGCCGAAGCATCGTCATCACGATCATCATCCACAAACTGATCTGATCAACTGTACGGATTTAAGCCTCTTAATCCATATTGTCTTGCTGTTATTCTTAATTGTTTAAGAAATTTCAGATTGTACTATGGACAAAGATTGAACAAAGATGAAATATTGTGTTGATAATAACTTGCTGAGCATTTGAACCTTGAGTGGCCTTCGAAATGGTTCATCTCACACGTTGCTCTTTCTTCTTTATCCTCAACTTATTTCATTAGCACAATTTCTGACAATTTTTAACAATTTTGTATGGATAAAAAAATATGAATAACTCCATTTCATTGGATTGCAATGCCTTTTATGTGTAAAAGTTATTCATTATTTCTTTGTATCTTCTTACTTCCTCGTGTCCATTTCTCATGTTATAGACTCTGGGGGAGGTCAACTCTAGAGGAGTCAAGAGAGTTGAATTCAGACTTTCTGCATCATATTGACTCAAAAATAATTTTTCTTCAAACTCATTTTCAATCCTATAAATAATTTTTAATGTGGACTCATAATTTTTTCCTATTTTTAATAAAAAATTCTCCAAAAAATTCACTTTTCATAAAATTTATTCTTGAAAAATTTACATCAAACATGCCCTAAATTTCAGGCTATTAATGATGTAGCTGAATATTCTTACACACTGCGCGAAAGACTGAAAATGAGTATTCGGATTAAGGAGCATGGTGTATTAAAATGCACTACATTTTAACTGTATTAAAAATTCTTAATTTTTAGTTATTATAATACTTGTGTCCTCTAACTCCTTTTTTATATCCTCAATCTTTCAACATTTATTGTTTCTAACGAAATCTTCATTAAAAATTTTGTTAGCGTGCTTTAAAATAAAATAAAACTATTTTATCGGACTTTGTATTTGTTATCTTTTTTGTTTATTTAAAAATAAAAGGGGGCAAGCAAGTCTTTTCATACCCAACTAATAGAATATTTGGACGAAAAAAGTTCTTTTAGTTAATGCAAACTCGATGATAATATTATGATGAAAAGAGTTAGAGATGTGTATATGGCAATAAAGGTTAGAGACGTTTAATGCAATAAAGTTGTGATGAATTTAACTATGATGTCAATATAGTCACCTTATTTATAATATTTTATAAAGTGTATTACAATAGTTTTATTAATAAATTTTATTTTCTTTTATCTTTAGAGGGTGTTTGGTGGAGATTAAAATTAGATGTTTAGTGGATTGTGATAGAAGTTTTTGAAATGTATGGTTGAAAAGATGTGAGATCCATGAAAGATGTAGATATTAATTGTTTGACTTTGACTTAGATTAAAATCAGATTTTAATTCGGCCCAAATAGACTCATTTTAAGTTCAAAAAAATGAAGGAAAAAACCCATGGCCTGGTAAGGTTGGGGATTCCAAATTTTGAACACTGCATATTTATTTCGCATTTGTTTGGCCCTCATTAAATTATAATACATTTTCACTCTCCTCTTATCAATCATACATTTTTCAATAAAATAATATTATATGCAAACTCAAAACGTTTCCTTAATTTTTTAATCACATATTCTCCAAAAGATTACTGTTCCAAAATCAAATTCTCATTATAATGAGAGAATAATGAGGGCCAAATGGGTGCATATATACGACTATAGATAAGCCTCTTGCAATAATTGTACCTCGAGTTCCCAAAACCCTTAGCAGAATTTTGAAAAAATAAAGAATTTTCACAATTGTTCTCTTATGTTTTCTAAAACTGCATAGCTCAAAGCCATCATCGTGTTTTAAGTCACATTTACTAAGACATGTTTTTTAAGGTATAATCACACCTTTTAAATACAATAATAATTATCAACATACAAGGATTTCAGCTAATCATATTAACAATGACGTTCTTTTAAGATGAAACTTCAATACTCAATAGTGTTAGGCATAGCATGATGTGCCATGTCGGAACTAGGGGTGATCTATGATGGGCCATCTTGGAGCACACCTAAGTGCAATGTACTAGTAAAGTTTCTCTGATAGCATTGCAAGAAACTCTTAAAACCTGTCCCTTGATTTGAAAAAGTATCCTACAATCCTAATATGAATAACCATCAAGAACTGATTATATAAAAAAGTCAATGAATCTTGCTTTTAATGGCAGTAGTACATCAACTCAAGCTAAAATCTAAAAACTCCAATGAACATAAAGTACATTCAAACTGGGCTTCTTTTACCTATGTACAAACTGAAACCAATTCGTTTACGTGTTGCATTTACAGAGAACATTTTTTATGTGCAACATTCAGTTCAGGTCTTTTTGCCTGAAAACCAAGAGTTATAGCAATGTAGGAATGAATTAAGGCAAATGGGCACCACCACTACTTGTAATAGAAGAATGACAGGTATAATTGAGTTAACTAACTGAAGGCAACATTGGATTCATGCTAAGGCCAGATCCACCAAAAGTGCCAGGATCAGCGTGTTTCACCCGACCAAAATATCTAATATGGCGCAGCAACCTGGCTAAAAAGGGATTATGGCATATTGTTGAGCTATCACAAACAACTGCCACATGCTTACGTGCTCTTGTTATGGCTACATTCATTCTCCGGCTATCTCCTAAAAACCCAACAGCTCCCATGTTGTTTGAACGAACCTAAAACAAGAAGGCATACAAAATCTAATTAACAAAAAGCACACTTCAATGTTTTTTGAATTATTCTAATGAAATAAGTAAACTGACAATCAAACATGCCATTCGATTAGATATCGAAACCTAGCATTGGTGGGGGGGTGTTTAAAAGTTAGTGAAGCAAACTCTACAATGGCACAAGGCAATTCTCATAATTCTTCCAGTTAACATCTCAAACAAGAGAGGGGATCACATCATCTCAATTCAATGGTAACTCCAGCTCAAAAGGAAACAGAAGATTGCAGTTTTCTGCTCAAAGGTAAAGTTAGCAAGCACATTCACATTTGATGTACAAATTCATTTCGGTCTCAATTTTTTTGTTTTAATATCTTGTGGTAATGCAAGTATACCCCTTAGGATGTACCAAGAGCTGCTGTTGTACTTTTATGTAGACTCCTTTTACAAGTTAGTTTTAGTTTCTAGCTGTAGCCATTGGATTTTTCATTGGAAATATGAAGGGATTTGGTAAAGGAAAGGGGAATAGTCAAGTGGAAATTGATTGTCTAAACTTTTTTCGGGGCTGATTTGGATAGATAGAGAGAAATAGTCGGATGTTGAAGCAAAAGAGCAAGAACCTTCTGAGTTATGAGACAAATCTAAGTTTTCATCACCCTCATGGATTCTAGGACAAGCAGTTTAAGATCCTTCTGTTGTCTTAGTTGGAAAAATGTGTTCGTATTCTTATCTTATTTTGTTTGAAGATTAGAGGATCCCTCATCCTTTTAACGGTCGCAGTCATGCTTGTAAAATTATTAAAAGTATGTTAATTCTAAATTAAACAGAAATAAGACTGCAAATAACAAGCATGTTCAATACAAAAGCCACACATGTTAATAATACAAACAATTCAAGGTTAAGGAAAATGTGAATTCATGTTATAGTATCATTTGGGGTCACAATAGTCATATAGTAGAACAAGCATAATGGAAGGATAGGATTGTTGCTATTCTAATTCTAATTAATTAGAAGAAGAATGAGTATCGCAGCTGACCAAATTAGTTGAGATGTGGGATGGGCTTCACAGGAACAATCACGACTTTCCAGTGTTTGAAAAAGAAAATATTTCATATAGCCGTATATGCAGATAAAGTATAATAAAGTAAGTTAAAATCTACACTTAGCTCCATTAAAAAAAAGATCAAGTAAAAATAAGACAAGCAGCATTCAGCCCCTTAATCTTCTATGTAATTGCAATGCTATTTGAATAGCTTACCATTGATATAATCATGGCATCTGCTTCACGGCCTTGAAAGCTATCAATAGTTGTCACCTCGACGCCAGAGGTTACTGGAAACTCTTCAATCCTATCTCTTAAGAGTTGCACTTGAGCAACATAAGGAGACTGCACAACGATGGCTGTGGGGCTAACTCCTGCAAATAATAAAATTTAAGCAACTACCATGACTTTGATGTTTGCAAGTTCCTATAAAAGTATAACGTCTTTTAAATCTATGGATTTAGTTTAAGAATCTTGTTTCGTTCTTCTAAATAATTAAGATGAGTTATAAAGATAGAGGTGGAAGAAAAAATGTCTTCAGCAGTTCAACTTCAAATGAAGTTGGTAAAACTACAAGGAGCTGAATTATGGGAGAATTTTCTTAGTTGATATTATAAATAGCTTTTTTAACTGGAAGGAGAAGCTTAATCAGTTCTCTCTAATATAACATGTTGTGAACACAAGCTAGCTACAGATCTCTGCCTCAAATTTGGCTCTGTTTTCAATTATCTACACTCAGTCCTGAACATTTGCTAATTTTCTCTGCGAACTGTGCTATCAGAAATCAAATCCTTAACTGTGTTATCAGAAATCAAATCCTTAGTCTCCTTGTATCTAATTCATCTCATGGCTGCTGAAGAGGTAATAAAGAAAAATGAAAGCAAGCACAAACCAGTGGCGGGTAATAGTAATTTTTTTTAGCCTACTAAAGGTTTGGTTTGAGGATAAGGAGGACAAACTGCAAGGCAGAACCAAGGAATTTTTTATATAATAAACATGGCACACTGTTTGGAATTCTGACCAGTTGCTTTGATGGGACTACTCTACAACTGCTCCTCCTGGTGTCCAAATTCTACATGAACCACCTGAAAACACCAATCATTTTGGTGCTCTGATTGGATTTTGCTTTCTCAGTCAAGATAAATAGTTGGTTCCCTTGCATTAATCATTTATATTAATTGAAGATCATTGTACTGCACATCCAAAAAAAAAAAAGAACCGTCCCTTAACTTACCGTTAAATATATAAAGGTACTTCTCCTCACTTCTTACTTTAAAACGAATAAAATGGTTTGCATTAACCGGTATTTGATGATTTTGATTCGTCCCAAACCAACAGAAACAGACACGCACATCCATAGCAAACATTCATTCAACTAGGACTCATTTTAATCCTACGCATCCAGAACTGTAAAAATAAAAAAGAACAGCTTCCACGTTGACAAAGTTTTATTTTCATACCAATATTTATTGATTAGAAAGATTGGAAGTAATATTAATGCGCAAAAAATTAATATACTTCCCCTTCTTTCTCTTCTACCTCCTAATTCTCACCTTTTCTTCTTCTACGTAACTAACGACCTCTGTGATTCAAAGAAGTGCAAACAGAAGAGAGCTTACTTCGCCATGTGTCAAAGCTATATTTTCCAGGAGGAAAACCAAGGGAAACCTTGAAAATGCTGCTTGTGACAAAAGACCACATTTTTTGAGAGAATGGGAACATGAAAAGTTGATATCATTATCAATTGCAGGCTGAAGAAATGAATATTATCATTGAGGACTCCTAGAATCTTCAAATTCCAGTGCAATTATAAATCCCAATACCTTTGATATAGTAAATGTCTTCTAAAAAGAAATAGAGCTACCTCATAGCTTTGAAATATTGCATGTCCAATGAATACTATGTGCAGCAACAAACTTCCTATATAATATCTGCCCATTTTTTTCTTACTAAAAAGGTCTGTCTTGCAGCCATTACCAATCTCCTTACCAATTGAAAAGAATTGGTAAGTAGCCAATACATTAATCATGTGTGATATTATCCTGCAGAAGGCATGTTTTTTATATAACTATACCTGTTTCATAGGACCATATACCCATGTCTTTCTCAACCGAAGCTCATCCCATAGAGGCAATAGTTCTATGACAGTAGCATTAATACGATAGGGTTCAGTAGGCAGAATCCACAGAATGCCATTTTTCTAGATTGTCTGAGCACACAAGTTGAGAGTGCGTGCATGGTATAATTGATATATTATTTGTTTTGTCTTTTTCTTCTGCTAATTACAAGAATCGAGAAAGATTTAACGTTGAAGTAAATTAGTGAATGTTGTTACCAGCATAAATCAAAGAAAAGACATGTTGTATGACAATGTCTGCTTCCCCTTCATTGTAAAAGGAGCCTGTGCCAGTTGGGTCTAGCTGCTCTTCACAGCCAATGGACAAGCTCCCATATGGCATCCTTGTATCGAGCAATAGCAATGGACATTGTGTTATCCATGTTGGCTGCAACAAATATAGAGAACATTGATATGTTTATAGATATAACTAAGGAAATAAAAGTCTCTAAAAGATGTTTGCTACTAAGACAAGGTCAAGCAGCCTCATTATTCTATTTATCACACTCTAAAATCTGTTGTATTGAAAATCCATCAACTTCAATAAGATTTCACTTTTTTCTCATTGGATAGATGATTACAATAACATCGACAAATATCTTAATAATCTGAAGTCAATGACTAGAGTGCAAAGTGTTTGTAACTGAATGCTTAAGATTTCATGTTTCACAATGAAGAAAATAATTACCAACAGTAGATAATTAGAGGGTGCAACTGACACCCACTTTTTTCTACATCAATATTGATTCCATTTATGGAATGAACCCGCGAAGAAGAATATCTTTAGGACTTTAAAAGGAATCCTTCTGAAAGTGTCTTATCAAGCCTGCAAGCTGTGAAACTTAGAAGCGTGCATGAGGGGAATGATGTTTGCTTTCAAGGCATATAAATTATGGAAATATGAGTTGTGCCTTTTCAACAACCAATAAGCAAGGCATGCACCTCACTGTGTAGAAGCCCTTAATCAGTTGGTTAGTTGTCACTCAACTTTATCATAGATCAAAATGCTCTTCCACATACATAGCTGGCATACCTTTGAGCCATATCAAATCTCCTTATACTTGAAAAGCAAGAAAGGTATCCTCCCCTTTCACCGGTAAATAGCACAAGAAAGTTCTCCTGCACAAACACAGATATTTTGACAAAAACTGTTGGGAGTGGGCAGGCAGAATTAGGTGGAACAGGACAAAACCTACTAGTTTGGTTTCATTCTAAATAACGCAAAATTTATTTTTTATAATTCTTAGTCCAGTTCTCGTCTTACATATGGGACCCTCAGGTTCCTTTAGAATAAAACCGAAATGAAAATGTTTGATCAAGGTCATGAGAGAAACCGACCGTGTCCAGGGCATATTCAAATGATATTTCTCTATAGCTCTTGGACCCATGTAAAAAGTGATGGCTCCTATCGAGTTCTACAAAGATGGAGGTTTATCTACTTAGTTAATTGATTTTTTCTCATCTAAGCGCGTTGATATTTACAGGTGATATTGTAAAAACAAAACATCATTTTCCAGAAACATTTTAAGTTCAATGACCATTCTAACTATTGCAAGGTCAAAACCACAAAAATTCTCTATCTAACGTCTTGCCTCCAAATCTCCAATTATCACCCCAAGCACAACCACCAAGGCTCCAAACTTTTTTCATGGGGTATCTTCAACTGGCCAGTTGCCTCATCCATGATTACCATCTTTGTTGAGGATACCAAACTACCATATACATGAGTTCTATCATTTCAAGTTATGTAGGTATTGATTTCTTGAAATTTGACCGCGTGGTGGCGGTAGCAACACTGGGTCATTGGGATAAATGATACGGTGATGATAATGAACTGAGTTGTCATTGTTGGCAATGTAGCATCTAAATCTTCACTCTTTTAGGTGAAATCAAATAAGTGGTGCAGAAGCATTTATGAAATTCTTGTAATAAGAAT
>CAIGRN010204914.1:0-12428 GCA_903798345.1 Fraxinus anomala | reverse complement strand
AATTTATATAATTGTATTGAATATCTTTTAGATTTGATTTAGTTTATGATTTAATGACACTCGAATCGTTAAGGATTCAGGTCGTCATAATCTGTCACCCATTCACCATAAATACTATCACTCTCTTTCGGTACAATTAGTTCACCAAAAATGTAGCCCTTTTCTTCCGACCAGTAATATACATCTCTAGTAATTTTGACCACACACTATAGTTAGTACTATCTAACTTAATGTGAATCAGAGATGATGTATCATGAATTAACGATGTAACCACCTTGTTATCAGCCATTATTCCGAACCTTGTATCACGAAGGAATTACCCAAACAGATTGTAAAGATGTCGAAAATTGAGTACAGGGGTCGCGCGAGGTGACGGGCTCGAGGGGTGGAAGCTACGCCGAAGACGTCGTCGGCGGTCGAAGACGTCATCGGCGGCTGGGTAACCAGGAAGAGCCGGAATCAACGCTGGCTAGGGTTCGGACCACTGTTGTGCTCTGATACCAAGTCAATATTTTGGAGAAAGAAAACTTGTCTTTCATTGATATTTACCAAACTATACACAAGGATTAGAAAAAAGGAAATTTACATCTTAGTCCCTAACAATTACAAAGACTACAAGTTGGTATATATGTTTCAACTTGTCTCTTAAGGATTTTGAGCGTGAAAATCAAGACGTCGGGCTTATATTTGCTTTGGTTGCTAAAGCTTGTTCACAACCCCTTTGTGATTCTCAAATCGATTTTCCACCCAAGGTAACTCCATTACTCGATGAGTTTAGTAATATTCTGCCTGTCGATCTCCCTAATGAGCTTCCTCCTATGCGGGTTATCCAACATGCTATCGATATTGTCCCTGGTTCCCAATTGCCAAACCGCCCCATTATAGAATGAACCCGACTGAGCGAGCTGAACTCAATAAGCAAATTGATGCTTTACAAGTTAAAAGGCTTTATTCACCCTAGTCTTAGCCCTAGTGCAGTTACCATTTTGCTCAACCCTAAGAAGGATGGTTCTTGGCGCATGTGTGTTGATAGTCACGCTATCAACAAAATTACTGTTAAGTACCGATTTCGTATTCCACGACTTGAGGATATGTTGGATGCGCTGGCAGGATCTTTGTGGTTCTCCAAAATTGATCTACAGAGTGGTTATCATCAAATACAGTTTAGACCAGGGGATGAATGAAAAACGGCATTTAAGACTCAAGATGGTTTATACGAGTGGTTGGTTATGCCTTTTGAGTTGTCTGATGCACCTAGCACTTTCATGCGAGTCATGACCCGTCTTGCGACCTTTGATGCACCTAGCACTTTCATGCGAGTCATGACCCGTCTTGCGACCTTTTATTGGGAAGTTCCTCGTTTATTTTGATGACATTTTAATTTACAGTCGATCGCAAGAAGCTCACTTAGATCACCTTCGGCAGGTCTTCCTTGCTCTTCGTTCTGCACAGTTATATGCTAACCTGAAAGTGTTCTTTCCTCCAGCCTCAGGTCCTCTTCTTAGGGTTCATCATTTCCGCCCATGGTATTTCGGCTGATCCATCTAAAATATCTGTTATTCGCGATTCGTCCAAACCTTCCATGTTAACTACGATCCGTAGTTTTCATGGACTCGCAACATTCTATAAGAGATTCATCAAAGGTTTTAGTTCTCTCACTGCTCTCATCACTGAGTGCATGAAAAAGGGTGATTTTCGTTGGACCCCTTCGGCCCAGAGAGCCTTCTTAGCTGTCAAGCAAAAGTTGATCGAGGCTCCCGTTTTACGACACCCGGATCTTGCTAAGGTTTTTGAGGTTACTTGTGATGCTTCCGGTGTAAGTATAAGGGGTGTCTTGAGTCAGGACGGTCACCCCGTCGCTTACTTTAGCGAAAATCCAGGCTCGACAAAAGTATTCTACCTATGATAAGGAATTTTATGCCATTGTCCAGTCTCTCCATCACTAGCGGTATTACTTATTGCCTCAAGAGTTTGTCCTGTATTCCGACCATCAAGCTCTCCGCTACCTAAACTCACAGCGTCACTTTAGTGAACGGCATGTTAAGTGGGCTGAATTCCAGCAGGAGTATACTTTTGTTATCCATCATCGAGCTAGGGTCAAAAATAAAGCAGCCGACGCTCTTAGTCGTATAACTACGGTACTCCATTCCATGAGCACTACTGTGGTAGGATTTGAACGTTTAAAGGACAATTATCCTAGTTGTCCTGACTTTAGCATTATCTTTCCGGACCTTTCAAACAATCCTTCTCGCACACCTGCTTCTTTCTTGCTTAAAAATGGTTCTCTCTCCAAGGGTACAAAGTTTTGCATTCCCCGAACGTCACTTCGTGATTTCCTAGTCTGGGAACTACATGCCGGGGGTCTCGCTAGTCATTTCGGTCAAAATAAAACAATCTCCTTAGCTGATAATCGTTTTTATTGGCCATCCCTTAAGAAAGACGTTGCTCGCTTTGTCTCTCAGTGTCGTACGTGTCAATTGGGTAAGGCACAACGTCAAAATACTGGGATGTATACTCATTTTCCGGTTCCTCATACTCCTTGGCGTGACCTTAGTATGGACTTCGTTCTCGGTTACCTAAAACAACTTGAGGTCATGACTCCATTTTTGTGGTGTCTGATAGGTTCTCTAAGATGGCACATTTCATTCCATGTTCCAAGTCTTCTAATGCGTCTTATATCGCTAAGTTGTTCTTCAAAGAGGTTGTCCGTCTCCATGGGCTTCCGGTCACTATTGTGTGTCATCGTGATGTTAAGTTCGTTAGTTATTTTTGGAACACTCTAGAAACTATTTGGGACGACACTTAAGTTCTCTTCTGCATTTCACCCCCAAACCGATGGTCAAACTGAAGTTGTGAACTGTAGTCTAGGTAATCTACTTCGTTGTTTGGTTGGGGATAAACCAGGAAATTGGGACCTTGTATTACCCACTGCTGAGTTTGCTTACAATAATTCTGTTAATAGGTCTACCGATCATAGTCCCTTCGAGGTCGTTCAAGGTTTCTCTCCTCATTAGCCTCTTGATCTACTTCTTGCCCGCTAATTTTCACCCCGCTGCTTTTGCTGATCATATTCGTAAATTACATGATGAGATTAAACGTAAAATTTCTATAAGCAATCGACGTTAGCATAAGGAATTTAATGTTGGTGATTATGTTATGGTCCGACTTGCTCCTGAACGATTCCCTAAACATGTTACCAAGAAACTTTGTGCTAGGTCTTCAGGTCCTTTCCCCATAATTAAACGGCTTGGCACAAATGCTTATTTACTTGAGTTGCCAAAGCATTTAAATATTAGTCTTGTTTTCAATATAGCAGATTTATACCCTTATCGAGGCACATTCGAGTCTCCGGTATTGTCTTCTAATATTTCTGCAGGGCAGTCTTCTCGACCGCCTCCTCGGGCTCCTGCTACCTCGTTTTCTCTGTAGGATATCATTGATGAGGTGCTTGATGATCAGTTTGTTACTTCACATGATGGTTGGCTTCGTAGGTATCTGGTGCGTTGGAAGGGTCGTCCGCCTAGTGATGCTACTTGGATTACTGAAGATGAGTTTCGTCAACTGGATGCTACGCTTTTGGACGCCTATCTGGATTATACCTCGCCAGAGTCGAGTTCTTTTCAACCGAGGGAGTGATGCAAACAGGAAAGTATATTCGAGGTGTAAACGAAATTAATATCAATTACAATAGAATTTTCCATTATTACACTTCTCTCATCTTTGGTCAATTGATTTTGTAAAAGGAAAATCATTATTTTCCTTAGTAGTCGTGATTTCCTTATTAGTCGTATTTTTAACCTATATAAAGAGGGTTGTTGATTGTAATAGCGGACTTGATTATTGAATAAAATACAATCTTCCTCCATTTTCTCTCTTATTCTCTCTTCTTTTTCTTCCTATTGGTTTCCTCATTACGATCGACATCAATGTGTCTTAGCAGGTTATATATGTGGAATGTTTAGGCTTGTTTGTGTTTTTTTTGTTGGATAGGGCTGAAATGGTCATTAAGTTTGGGTTTTGGGCTTTATGGTAAATAGGCTTGGATAGGTGTTAGAGTTTGGGTAATGGGTGAAGGTTGGGTGTGGCTTTGTGGCAAGCGGACTAGGTATGTGTGGTAGTGTATAAAGATTAGGTCAGTGGGCTGTTTTATGTGGATTTTTTGGTTTTCAAAGAATGGACTGAATTCTTGGTGAGTTTGTGGTAGCAAAATAAGGCAGTACTCTACAACTGAATTTTTTACAGCTAACACTGCTAAGGCAGAGGAAGGAAAAAATCGATTTTTTTGGGCTAACAATGAACTAAAATAAGATAGAAAACAATCTTCTTTCTACCAATAATTTGAACCTTTAATAGCTGCCTTATTTTGTTTGTTCAGTGTTTGGTGTGGATTTGGATGTTGGGTGCAAGGAAGTTTTGTTGTTGGATGAAAAGGGAGTTGATTTTTGGAGTTTAGGTAATTGGTGAAAAGGGATTGGATGGTAGTTGTTATGTTAGACAGTTGCTTCAAAATACTTCAAGTGGTAAATCAAAATCCGGATAGAGAATAGCGCCAAGTTCTTATACCAAATTGATGTAGGATGCAATGAACAATAACAATATCAAGAAAAGGAGAAAGAGATAGAAGAAAGAGGAGGGAGGGAAATAAGATTTTAGAGGGAGAAACATAAATTTTTATTCAATATCTAAGTGTGTGAATTACAATGAATAAACGCCCTTTATATTGTCTAATTAAAACCTAATTTGAGAAGGAAACAAGTAAATAAACCCTAATTTAGTCAAACTACAAAAACCTATCAAATAATAACCTAATTCTAGTCAAACTAGAATTCTAATATAAATTCACCATTTTGATTCCCCTTCACCTGGTTTACCACTCTTACAATTATGGATACTGTATCATTTCAAAACTTCAATGGCTAGTTTTTCTCCAAGTATTCCATACAATATTTCCGTCATAGAAAGTACAACTTAATAAGTTTGCGGTGCATAAATGACATCGCTGCATCATAAATTTATACCGATCAACATATTCTTACATCAAGATCCACAATGGACAAATTAAGAAACTTGGAGGCTAACCATTCTTTTTTCTATTACTGCTGAAAATGCATTAACAAATTTACTTTCAATATTTTCCAGAGAACAATACAACAAATGAATCATAACAAAACGTGTATAGTATAGACTGCACATGAGCAAGAGATTAGCAGGCATTAATAATAAGGAAGACACTAAGAACTAACTTAGATGGAAGCAATTAACAAAGCCAACTATCATCATTAGCTTGATTATTTTCAAAAGCTAGGTTGTGTTCCATACCTTTTATAGTTACAAGGGTATGATCCATCTTTTGTTAATCACTTTAATCCAATGTGTCCTTCCCCAATGGTAGCAGCTGAAGTTTCCAGCAGTCGCTGGCATTTCAAATGTAGGTCAGTTCCAGTACCAACTAATACATATCTTAACCAAAACAGATAAACTACCCAAATATTAATTGGGACTTGAAAATTGGGCTTAAAAATCCCAAAATATCTTACAGAAGTCTGGGAAAACAAAAGAAAATGGAATGAAAAGAAAAAACAAAAGAATCAAGAAAACTGCATAGGATAATAGCAAGAATAAATAATATTAGATGCATAATGCTCTACACCAGCTGACCTCGATAAGCAAGCAAGCATCCACCAAGATTTCTCCCAGCAATAACATGTTTCATCACCTTGGAGCTCGTTAAGGGAACCAAAAGTAAGTTCTACAATAAGCACAGCTCAAAATCTGTCAAAGATTATAAACTTTTCTCTGTAAACGGAAATTTTGACTTCATTAAGAACTTTCAAAAGTGTGTGAGCAGAGTAGGAAAGATCTTCAAATGTCTCCACCTCCATGAACTTCTATCTAAATCTATTTGTAGGATGGCATAGCAAAAGAAGGAAATATCCACATAATCTGCTTCACTTGTTTCTGTTATTAATCTATAAGCAAGTGATGGTTTTGCTGCTGCACCTTGTAGATCAGACGGAAAGATCTCAAAAAGAAAACTTCTCAACAGGATAAGATGATAATAGTTCCCCATTTGTGTGCGACAGAGAAGGAAAGAAGCAACCAGGTGATGATGAGTTGGTTAGAAGTTTCCCTGTCGTTGCTGACACAGCAGCTCAGAGACACCACAAGAGCCAGTGAACTTTTACAATTGGTAGGTGTGTTGATATTCTCCCACTGCTGCTTCTTGAAATGATACAATTATTCTCGTCCCATTATTATAGGGAAGCAAGGTCTTGCATTTCATGGTGGAAGCATTTTTCTGGCTTCGCAATGTGTTTAATGGAGGAGCAGAATGCACCATCTGATAGGCAGGTAAAAGATTTGGGTTTACCATAGAACTCTGATATAGCCCTTACCTGAAACAAGACAAAACACAAGACGTCAAAAATTACAAAGCATATCTAACAGGTGAAAGTTCTGTTTCACATTGATCACAATAATTAAAACTTTCCGCAGCTTTTTTCCAGGTGATGTTTGGACATTAAACAAAGGCTCAGAGACAAATCTCAATATATAGCAGAAGACAGAATTACCTCTAAACCCCAGTCAAGAATAAAAAAAGAAATTGTGCCCGAAAAGAGTGTTCTAAAATTTCTTCTGTGGGATCAGTAGATGAGTTATGGGGCATGATAAAATAATGCATATGCATGTTAGCTCAGCAGAATATCAAACAGAACAATAGCATTTTACCATGTCCAAATTTTACAGGGAATTTATGACAAGGATAATGAACTTGTTCCAGCCTGAAAACATATTTTCCTTAAGAAAAGACAAAAATGGAACAGAAGATCTGGTTGCCAAAGCACAGATCCCCCATACATGGAAAAGTTACAGAAAAGCATGCACAGAGGATTGTTAGGTAGATGAACTAGCAAGTCTAATTAGATATTCGTATCCTGTTTTCATATTTTATAAGGATTAGCAAATTTCAAAAAGTATTTAAATAAGATGAGTTTAAATGTTCAAAAAAAATGCTCTCTCCACAGTTATTAAGAAAACACGATTCAGCACAATACATCTGCCACTGCATTGGAATATTATCAGTATGGTACAGATATTAAACAAAATCACAAAAAGGGTCATGCATGCGTGGCTTCATTCTGATAAGCAATTTTAAACAGTTTATTATACATCCTCTGTAGTGAGTACCGCTTGAATAGATCGGTACTTTATTATTATTTTTATCAGCTTATGAGCAAAGTTCGTAACTTCACAAAATTTGAAAGGTATTTGGGGTATCTTTTTAAGCTGTCAAATTGAAGCAGTAGCTAGAGTGTCATTTTTTTAGGTATCTAGATTCAATTATTAACAAGGAGGAATTGAAAAGTATGTAATGCATAGAATTAGAGCAGGTTGGAAGAATTGAAATGTAAGACATGCTCCAACCACATAAGTAGTAACTCCCTTATTTATTCCTAAACTAATGCTACCTTTCAACTTGTCCACTTTAGTACAATAAAGCATGCATCTTAACATCATGCTTCGACTTTATAGACAATTCAACACTCAGTGCCATAAAACACTAAGAATTTTTCAGCATAACTTGCCTTCTAGCTATGACTTCACATCCATCTCAAACACACTATATAGGGTAGGCCACCATTTTACCACATTAAACCTAGACAAAGAAAATCAATTAGAAAGGCACATTCATACTCTAACATGTCTCCCAGCATTCGTTGCTAAATGCATTTAGAATAGAGCTAGTAAAAAAGCATAGTAAAGATTAAATTACGAAGGCATTTTTTGAGTATAAAATCCTAGACTGTGTGTTGCAAAGAGGTCAAGCCCAGAACAGCAAGGCGTTCAGCCTGGCAGTCTCCAAGACAATGTCCAAGAACTAGGTTTGTCAAATGGACAATTTAAAAACTTCCACTCTATACGTCACTTTCCCATAAAGCCCGAACACTGGGGAACCATCAAATGACATTTAGATTCTAAATAAAAAAACCTTTTTCAAACAAAAATGCTACTTAGGCTTGCAAAATGTTAGCATTGGAAGTAATCAATTTACTGTTATCTTTTAAAAACACGTCCCCAACCCAACAAAATAATGGAGCTTATCTTGGATTTGAAAAGCAGATATGCGTGTTTTTCTTGAAAAATATAATCTGTATATAATGACTACTAAACTACGAACTTATCCCAAGGAGAATGATTGAATGAGGTGGACCACAGTCAATGTCTTTCAAGATATATCTTGTGTAATGCAGCAAAAATAAACATGGGATAGTGGTCTGAAAAGGCATCACCGACTAGGACATGTCCAGATTCTTCTGTATGTTTTATCTCTCATCACTTCCTTCATATCTGGATTTTTCCAAAGTAACCGACTTGCAGAGAAGGTTCTAGAGTACTTGCTATATTTTATTTTTTTTCTAAACCAACCTCATTGGAAGAATCGGGTAAGGAGCAACCACCAAGTTTTGATCAATATATTTATGAGTTCAGCAATTCTATTGCATGCTTGAGTGATAAGTGAGAATGATAAGTTAAAAAGATAGTGAGTGGAGTGATAAAGCAAAGGGTGAGGTGCACTAAGTGTGCACTTAGATTAAAAAGAGAGAGGTATTAGTGTGTAGTGTCCCACATCAATTATATTGTATGTGTTTTCTTTGTAAAATAATAGATTATTTCGTTGGTGATAAACTCAACAATTTGCAAGTCAAGTCAACAGAGGGACGAACATTTTGAGCTTCTTGATATCGTGCAGAAGTTGATATTGTGAAGCTTCCATAAAGCTTTTTTTGACAACGAGGAGGTTAACCAAATCAAGATAGGCAACTTAATGATTAAAATTACATCACATGACAAACTTGCATGTAGTCATATCACTAAGGGCAATGCTTATGGGAAGTAGTAGGCAGCAGTGACGTGACACCGCTAGAGAACGAGGGGCTCCAAAGAAATGAAAGATTAAAGTAGGTAAGGCTATGTATTCTACAAAGAGAGTGTATAAGTGACATAAACATGCCAATGTATAGGACACGTTTGTAGCACTATTTTCAAAAAAATGATCTGAGGGTGCAAAATCTAGAGAACAGGCTACACTCTATACTCATGGAAATATACCGTTAAACCCACATTTTTAATTAGGTAACATCTCAATCGTGAAATCTATGAGTTAGATTCTACGAGTAAAATTCAACTTTAAGATAGACAAATAATTATACATGCATTGAAACCCGAATTTAGAAGCTTTATTGTTGCAATACAAGGTCAGCCAGAGCAATTGCATTGGTCAATCTCAAAAATTTGCTAGCCGACCAAAAAAATGTTGGGATCTTACTAAAGAAAAAAAGGAAGTAAAAATCAGTTATAAAAGCAAAGGCCAACCCCATCAATAAATTCATAATAGAATTAAATTAAAATAAATACGAAAAATTTTCCATACAAGGGGAGCCCAACAAAATCACAACAAAAGAGGTCGATGTCGAAGAGACATCATCGAACCATTCGTGTTTTGTATGGGACAAACGAGGTCATTATGTCAAAAACTGTTGACTTGGGAAAAAGCTAGCAAAAGGAACATTGTAACCTCCGATGAGCGAGAAAAATACAATTATAAAGAAAAATGGGATGTTTTAGTATTGATCGCAGTAACTCAGCAGACTCGAGATGAGGTATGCATTATAGGGCTTGAAGAAGAATAAGCACTAGTGGTGGTTTTCCCAGGACGAATAGATTATAGAAGTGATTAAATCTTTTACTCTGGATGTTCCAACCACATGACAGACAATATAGAGAAGCTGCAAAATAAATAGAGTATAAAGAAGTTGGATGGTGGTAACTACCAAAAACTCGAGACTGCCAATAGCCCATATTGGCAATATGGATATTACGCTTCGTTTTAGTCCAAGTTAGGTGCAGCTGATATCCTCGGGTAACTATGTTCAATTTGGATGGAAAGATAACATATATCGAAAAATCAAAATCTCGAGGACACAAGTAACGAAGATTATAGTCAATTTACGTAATGTCAACAAAAACTACTTACGTACATAAGACTCGAAAGAATGGAGTAGATTTATGAGATGCAAAACTAGGACATTTGAGTTAGAACAATCTAAAGGTGATGATAAAGGAGTCGATGCTCATGGGTCTCCATCAACTCGAGATTAGAGATGACATGATGTGTACTGACTATCTATACCATAAAGCACATCAGTTATCATATCAAGAGTCTATATAGCAAAGCAACCTTTGGAACTTATATACTCCGATGTGTTTGGACCTATCAAGCAACCATCAGTTTAAGGGACTCTGCAAGGTGATATTCGTCGACGAGTTTTCAAGGCATGTCTAGATTTTCTTTAAGAAAATTCTAAGGCATTTATAATATTTAAAAAGTTTAAAGAAAAAAGTAGGAGAAGTCAAAAATAAATTCGTTTATTACACACGAATTATGGTGGACATCATGAGAATTTTCTCAATATCTACGAGAACATAATATACACCATCTTGTGCCAGTCAAAGAATACCACAGATTTCTTATAGAAGTTTAGGATGATCAATTGCAATTTGGTACCGACACTAATCAAGGTTAACTCCAAGCTATATGCTTAAGAAGGCAAGGACTTGAAAAATGCAACCACATATTGGCAGTTAATGAGAAGTTTAATCTACTTGGTGCTGACACTACTTGACATTGCATACGCATTCGAGACAGCAAGTCGCTTCATGAAGAAGTCAAACCTTGTAGTGCAAAGATCTCAAGGTACCTTAAAGGAACAATTGACTATGGACTCTTTTACAAAAAAATAAAAATTGCAAGGTCACTGGCTATTGGAATGCAGATTATACTAGATGTCGAAATACACGAAAATTGACAATTGGATGTGTTCACTCTTACGACAATTGTAGTTTCATAGTGTCGTAAGAAACAACCAACATTGTCCTTGTCAATGATAGAGGCTGAATATATAGCAGCAACATTGGCAGTTCAAGAGAATACATGGCTAATGCAATTGATGGACCTAAATCAACTAATAAGCTATGTGGTGAAACTATATTACGATAAATAATTTTTTTTTTTTTTTTTTTTTTTTTTTTTGCAAAGCATAGAACATAGTGTACCATACAAGAACTAAGCATGTCGAAGTGCAATACCACTTCGTCATAGAAAAGGCTCTTAAAGGGGAGATCAAACATAACTATGTCAACACCAAAGAACAAGTGGTGGACGTGTTGACAAAAGAATAAGTGCTTCAAAATTTGAGGAGTTTAGGACACGACTGGAATGATGAGAAAAGAAGAGTTAAACAAGAAAAGTTAGTGCTAAAGGGGAGAATTGAAGACATCACCAACTACAAGGGAATTTGCACATTCTTTTAGGTGCTTCATCTCTTATTGCTTACTTTATTTTTGGGTTTTTCCATAGCATCCAACTTGCAAAGAAGGTCCTAGGATACTTGCTATACTTTTTGTTTCTTAACCACCTCACTGGAAGAATCGGGACAGGAGCAGCCTCTATTTTTTATCAATATAAATAAAAGTTCAACCATTGTAATGCATGCTTGAATGAGAAGTGAGAAAGGTAGTGGAGTTCTAAAGCAAAGTGTGAGGTGCATTGGGTGTGCACTTAGATTAATAAGAGAGATGTATTAGTGTTGTGTCCCACATCAATTGAATTGTTTTAAGTGTTTTGTTTGTAAAATAATAGATAATTTCTTTGATGTTAAACGTGGTCCCTCATTAAACTGCTTGACCTCTCAATCTCTTATAACATGCTGTAGAATGCATGACTATTATCCAAAGTAAAAGGTAATTTTCCTAAATGAGAACTTACAGAATAAACTGATATGCCAAAATGAACAAACCAAATTTAGAACCATGGAAAAAGACAAATATTTCATTATTGAAATTAATTATAATTTAATATATAAAAACAATCTTTTATCAAAGTTTAAGGGAAAAATATGGTTTCCCATTAAAATATCAAAATCTCCATTTCAGTAATTAGACAATCTAACTCTACTTCCAAATACATATTTTACCAAACGTAAAATTACTTATACGTACAATTGATTGAAGCAAACACACTTAAAACACGGTCTTTAAAAAAAAAAGATGCATACTTATAAAGGAACTACTTATCTTACACATAAGTAAGTTTTCCATATAATTTTCTAAGCCTAGACACCCAAGCAAATAAAGCTCAATAAAACTTAATTATGTTTTCCTTAAACATCTATTAATTCAATCATTCATTTCAGATTCTTCATCCAATTATTAACCAACAAAATCCCAAAATAGAACTAACAAGAGTGAAAATCCCGAACCTCCAATCTAAAATGGACCGAAACCAATATATAAAGATTTAAACGAACAAAAAGAGCCATGAACTTTACAGGGTCGTCCAGCGGCTCTCCCTTGTATACACTCAGCAC
>CAIGRN010204913.1:0-10886 GCA_903798345.1 Fraxinus anomala | reverse complement strand
AAGATTTAGCACTTCACAATACAAATCATGGTATGAAGTATCTGAAGATATTGGAACTCATACCATTTCATTACTCCCACTTCGTTTCCATGTCCATTTTCCTTGATCATCATTAACAAAATCACCAAAATAAAATATAGAAATCCATGTTGTTGAGTCCATATCTGTAATTAGAATAGTAAAATTTTAGAATGTTAGCAAATAATCAATCACGGTAATATAAAGTGACTAGTCGTTTTAAACGACCGGGGTCGTTTTACACGACTTCAGTCGTTTAAAATGACTTAAGTCATTTAGATGACTATACAGTCGTTTAAAACGTATGTAATGAATTTGTAACTAAAAAATATAAGAGATTGTTTTTCAAAACTATTTGAGATCGAAAAATAAATTCAAACACTTAAATAAACACAAATGACAATGAATATATGGATAAATAAAAAACATTAGATTAAAAATAATTAAAAGTGAAAATAATATCTTACCAATATAAAATGTAAAAATATAAGGGTTTCTTCTTTGATATGTTTCTTTATACTTCGAGTAAAACTAGATTAAAAGAACAAAGAAGTAGAAGATTATAGATAAATTAAAGAAGAAGAAGAAAGTTGGATTTCCAAAGAAGAATAAATGAATTTAACCGTTATAATTTTGATTTGAAAAATGGGTATTATGGTCATTATATGATAAGAGCATTTGAGATATTTCAACAATTCTTAAAAGGATAATATGAATATTTTAACCTAAAAAAAGGTCTCAAAAACTTTTCTACAGTAAGTTAAGCTTAAAATTTTTTTGAAGAGTTTGACTAAGCCATTTATAAAAATTCCCCATTCACACCACCAAAGAAACATCACACCTCAGCCTAATGGTACACTATCATCATGCACAGATCTGACCACCGTACCCACTATCATTGTGCAGATCCGTACACCACAAAAATAACATCTCATCACAGCCCATTTCCAGCACTCCACCATCGCAATTAGGATTTTGGTTAGGGTTCTCTGTTCCCTACAATTGGGTCTCAATTGTGCGCCAATCTACCACCGATTGGGATAGGGAAAGGTGGTGGTTGGTTTACCATGACGATGGTTGGAGTTGGTGAATGGCAGTCGGTCGAGAGAGCGAGAGAGAGAGAGAGAGAGAGAGCAGACCTTGGTTGTGGGGGCTATGATGTTGATGGGATGGGATGGGGTAGAGTCCGGTTGAATTGGGTATACCTATTTTTGAAAAATAAATAGCTAATTATTGAAATAGGAATTTTAAAAGCAAGCTTGTGTTTAATTTTCTCAAAGAAAAAATACATAATTACAAATATTTCAAGATACACTTTTAAAAATAGAAAATTTGTGAAAAATAAAATAAAAATTAGGTGTTCATATTTGCGATCTCCAGATAATATTTTGTGATTTATTAATTAATTAAACATGTCAATGTCATAATAACACCGTTTATGATCACAATCGCGTATCAGTCACAAATCGTAAAATGTCACAATCACAAAAACACAAAATATTACAAATTTAGTCGCAATCACACTTTCATAGTCACAAATTATTTATTGATAATAAATTACCCATTTATCGATCACATTATTTATTCGTTACAAATTACTTATTTTATTGGTCGGATTTATCCAAATAATTAGTTACAAACGCTCTTCATTCCACCCTACTCTACATCATCGCCACCATCCAAATGCCACACGACCTCACCACCATCTCCATCGCCACCACCTGTACCAACAATCATCATTTGCAAACTAATCCCCAATTTGAAATTGTAAACAAGGGCCTACAATTTCATAAATTGCATTGGATGTCCAGTCCCAAATCCTCTCCAAAGTCAAAATTTCTTTCTCCCTTTTTTCTCTGCGGCTTCACAAGTCTAGCGACACGCGGTGGGCCATCTCTAGGCCCATCGCAAATCGCAACAGCATCGCACACTACTGCGAACAGCAATCAACACTGGTTAGCCCAGTACCATCCCATGGTTTACATTCTGCGGGCAACGGTGGTAAATTGGTTGTGGCGACGGGCGGTAGTTATGATGGTGTGGGTGTGAATTATGACTTAGGGGGTGGGTAAAAGAATATGCGAGGTGATGTGATGTGCGGTGAGGGTATAGTATATACCTGATTTTTGAAAGAATAAAGTGAAAATCTAGTTTTTGAAATGATTAGTTAAAAATTAGGGCCCTGTGAAATTTCTTGTTTCTCAATTGGAATTCCTATTTAACCAAAGTGGGCCATTAGGTCTCAGCCAAGTGAAAATTATATAGAACCAGATTTTTCAAGTTCCAATTTCAAAATTCAGATTTAAAGTCGGTGTAATTTCCATTCTCTCTTGACCACATACCACCACAGAAGCACAGTCGGTGTTGGGCTCACGACACCTCCAGCCAATCAACATTTCAACATGCGATCACCGAAGGAAAAAGAAAGCGTTGATGTTCGCACCTCACCATTGTTCGAGAAGCGCACCTCATCGGTGTTCGCTGCCATTCACAACAACGCCCGGAGTGCCACCAGCCTCAAGATTGAAATGGTTTGGCTGCATTTGTTTTTGGTTTGCCTACTTTTTTAGTTTTTGGCTTTGGCTTTGGTGTTGATGGTGGTTATGGTGTTGGTGTTGTTGACGACAGCGGTGGTGGCGTGGTAGATTCGCAGTTGGGGTGATTTTTGGTTGATCTTGTCATGGCATTGGTGGTTTTGTAGTTGGAAATTGTGGTTTGTTGATAGTTGTGGTTTTGAAGTTGAAAATGATAGTTTGTTAGAGGTGGTGACGGTTCTAGTTGTGGTTGTGGGGGTGGCGCTGCTTTCGATCAGTGCCATGGTGGATTGGAGTTGGGTGGGTAGGTGATGGGGTTAAGAGTGTTTGTGACTAATTATTTGAGATAATGACCAATAAATAATATGTGATCTAAAAATTTGAGTTGTTTATAAAATATATGATTTTTGACCGATATATAAATTGATCTATAAATATTTTTTATTTGTGATTGATAAATAAATTGCAACCTATGAAATTTCTTATTTGTGACGTGATAATTTTTTTATTTGTGTTCGATAAATGATTTGTAATCAATTAATTCGATAATTTGTGACCAAATAGTATAAAATTGTGATCTTAATATATTTAATTAATAAAATATATTTTTAATTAATTATTTCATAAAGAAAATTTAATTTTTTGGAGAATGTGTGATTAAAAATAAAGAATTTTTTTTTTGATTTACGTGTAATATTATTTTATTGGAGAATGTGTGGTTAAAAATGAGTTTTGAAAAAAATAATTTTTTGATCAAATGGGGCTCAAACAAGCCATTTAGAAGTAATTTTAATTTCGTGTTAAGCCTTGCTAAATATGCTCTTGTAGGGGTACTTGAGCTCCCTTGGAAAATTCTCAAATGGATGTGAATCCCAGACAATGGTGTAAGATTCAAAGTTGGTGGATCCAGATGATCTTTGCAAATTTGTAGATGAGAGCATAGTGATACTTAGCTCATGTTTGGCTTGGATAAAAATCCATTTGTTAGTAAATTTTAATAAAAGTTGGTGAATTATATTGTTGAAAAGATGATAAAAGTCAAGTGTCCATCAAGTGTGTTATTGAAAATAAATTTATAAGCCCTTATTTGATATAAATTAAAATCTAGATTTTTATCAAAATCAAAGTGAAAAATTAATTTTAATCACTTATTTCATAAGATTCACAATTTTTCAATCACACATTTCATTAACTTTTATTAAAATCTATTTTAATCTCCATTAAATAGGGACTTGGGAAAAAATAACGTAAGCACACACCGGCCACTTGCTTGACCATTTATTTATTGTTTCTATTTTTAGAAATTGGAGTAGGATCGTCGTTCAGTTCAAGCGTATCATAAATCAAACTCTTTCTTTTTAAATCAAGCTTGTTGTAAAGCTAGAACCCCTTTACCCGTATATGTGGAGATAATCAATCTTTCTAATAGATCAATGTTACAAGTCGTATGAGTCGAATAGAGTAAATAGTCAATACTCCTGAAAGCTTGTGAAGAATGAGGAAGATCATTTAAATCCTTGAAACCAAGGCCCCATATTTAGAGTGTCAACCGTGTGAAAACATGCTCATGCTCACACCAACCTCCTAATGAAAAGGACGCCAATACTCGTGAAATTGGGCAAAACACAATCAACGATAAAAAAGAAAAGTGTGTGGCCCTGTCATGAACATGCCACTTGTCATTACAGATAGTTGAAAACTCAATCGAATTGTAAGGATATCTCTTGATTCGATGTTGTTGATGCTAAAAATTTCAATCAAAAGAGAAATCAAAATTAACGTACAATTTGAAACGCTCGTTTCATTCAACACAAATTACCTAATTATTGGATTGGCAAACAAAAGTAATTTAATTCATATATCTTTTTATGTTTTTCGACATGCACTGAAAGTGATGATGAAGATTGTTGGGAAGAAAAGCCAAAGCCAGCAATAGGAAACATGTAGGCTTTGAAGAGGAACCAATAACTTAAACTAAAGATGACATTACAGAATAATGAAAAGCAGTTTGCGTTTGAAAGAAGAAATAAAGAAGGCAAAATCTAAACCTTACAACTCATGAATGTGGGTAAGCAAAAAACTTATCAATTAAATGATGTGAAATGCAACCTGAAAGTTTAATGAGTGAATCCATTTTTACTTTTTTAAACAATTTGGAACACCCCTAACTAATAGCAAAATATAAATCAACATATAAATGAAACTCGAGTGTTAATATTTATAAATTTTCCTAACTAATAACAAAATATAAATCAACATATAAGAATTTAAATTGCTCCCCTTAATAAGGTTAACTTTTTAAAATGAAACTCAAGTGTTAATATTTATAATATGGATTAATAAATTTTGAAACAAGATTCGTTCAATTTTGCTTGGCGATCTATTTTGATAACATCATTTGATTTTTGAAACATATCCACTACCATCATAGAGCACACATACCCCTCCACAATTAATCACTTCTTTCCAATGTTCTAAAAGGACCGTCTAGACTCGGGCTTCGAGAAAATGCCCAACCTCGCGTCTAGATGGGAAAATAAATAGTCAATTCTACGTTGATCGCCTAAGACGCACCTCTTTTTTGACAAGTGATATTTTCTTGTTTTGAAGTCGAGTTCAACGAAATGTTCAATTATTCCACTTTTGAGAAAAAAAAATCATATTTCGGGACTTGAGTTTAGGCTCATTCCATTTTAAATAAACGTGTTTATATTTTCAAAACCCAGGTGATAATTAAATTCTATTAATTAAATAGATAATTATATATAAAATAATTACAATCTCTTTTCAATTCGGGCCACAATCACCTACATATGTCCCACTGTCATTCCTACTAATAGTCATCGGCATCCGCTCTCACAATCATCGACATCTAAATAACTTTGTCGGAAAAAAAGATAAAATCTATAAAAATCGCCAGCAACTGAGCATCTTCTTTAGCAACTAACTAATCGTCACTCAGTGGCTATTAAGCAACGCCGACTTAGATAATAAAGAGAGAGGGGAGGAATATAGCGACCGTTGAAGAACATTGATTGAGCATCGCCGACGACTGATCATCTTCTTTAGCAACAATTGAGTAGCGCTGATGTAATTTAAATCTATTTTTTTAAATTGAAAATCAGTCTCTCATGTAATTTACAGAATACTCGTCGAATGAAATAACTTCGATTATTTGCGCTGAAATCTAATTAATTTAATTTGTGACAAGATCAAAGAAATCAATGTCATGTAACCAATTCTCTTGAATTTACTACCTGAGATATTATTCCAATCGCCTGTTGCCAATTCTTTTGGATTTGTAACCTATAAACATTGATTTATTACCTATGAATGGTGACATGTGATCAATTAATATTGTTCTGTGAACATTTGTGACATACAATATGATTTGTGAATTGTGTCGTATGACCCATGAACTATAATATGTGACCAATTAATATAAACATGTGAACTATAACTTGTAATCTATGGACGTATGTGACCTATAAAATATGATATGTAACCAGTGAAATATACATGTGACTTATGAACTATAACCTATGACTTGTAAACATTTGTGATAAGTGAACTATAATATTTGACCAATTAATATTGACATATGAACATAAACTAGTGATCTGTGACCTGTGAACATTGATATGTAACAAGTTAACAAAGACATGTGACATGTTATCAGTTCACATAACACAGGTCATTGTGCACGGGTCACATATTATTTATCGGTCACAGATTAACCCAACTTATTGGTCACAATCCTTGTTTATTCAACCTCAACCCAATCCAAACCTGGCACCACCAGAACCACCACCATCACAGCGCATCAAATAAAAAAACCATCAACAAACCACACCACCACGGGGACTTGTCAGCAATAACAAAGTGACAGAAATTAAGTCAGCAAACTAAGCAAAGTGCATAAAGAAATCCTACACTACCTACGATAACTTTTGATAGAGAGAGAATGGAATAACGAAGAAGAAAAAAATGGGTAGAGAAAGAAACTAAAACTTGGTTGGAAAACTGAGAAATATAAACATGTGGGGGGAAATTAAATGATAGAAAGAGAAAAGAGATAGTATATTGGGGTGGGCTGGGCTGGGTAAATTTTATAATATTATTATTAATATTAATAGTTGAATACTTCCTATGTTTTGCAATTACTTCCTACATTATCGAATTTCAAAATATTCAAAATATCCCATACAACAGCAATTTAGTGTCAGAATTTGATTTTAGCTTATGATAGTCACCACATTCACTCTACAGATAAGGTAAAAGAACAGAGTTAGAAATGCCCAGTTGAAAATCAAGTTCAACTTTTATTATCTGCGGATGCCACCTGCAAAATTGCTAAATTCCGAAATATCAACACAAAAGGACTTCAACTGGAAAGAAAGCCTACAGAAAAACAGTCGAGATTATAGGAATTGGCCAGCTTCCCCAGAAGTTCTATAGTCCTAATCAGAAATTCAAATGACGGACCTGTCTTTCTATTTTTTTCTGTACAAGTAGAATAATCCTTTTTATTTTCTATTTTCATAAAAAAAAAGTGTCATTTTTTTCCTCTATTGTGACGTGTGTTTACTCAATTTGTGGACAGGCACTCCTCAATTTGGGAATAAATTTGCTCCTGGATGGTTTTCCAACCTTGCAACTGCAAAATGACAGATTCGACTTTGCATCATAATCAAGTTTTCGAGTCAAAACCATATAATAGATCCAGTAATAAAGCTAATGTTACAAGAGAAGAAGTCAGAAACCTCCAAGAGATGCAAACAAGCTTATGTAAAAGCTAGTTTATTTACATTTTATGAAGAGACTGGATTGAATTTTTGTGCAACTCTCTCATCGTTAGTGGTATCTACGACAATTCAAACTGAACTCTGAATCATAAAAATAACTCCAAAACTAGAGTATCAAAGAAAAATAAGCTATAAAGAAATGTTTAAAATGTTCAAAAAAGTACCAACGCATGATGCTCTTTTAACTCGATTTCGAGTTTGCACAATATTAGTCCAGCAAAAAGCTCAGTTAGTTGATCTTCCACCGTACATTATAAAAATAAATGGTTTTTATATTGGGCTCTTGATCAATACTTGTCATGAGCTACATTCCCAAATTGTTAAAAATAAAAAATTGCAGCTCATAGAAGTCTGCAGACAACATACCTCCAGGTATATCTCTGCCTGACTTTGGGATGGAGCCAATTGTGGGATATTTGACTGGGAAGAATAATGAACTCAACAACTCTAACACAGCGACTTCATCAATGGCGAACTGATCAGTGTCTTCCTTAACCTAGTAACATGACCATTTAGTAAGCAAATAGACCTGATACTACAAGATTAAACCTGCAAATTAGAAAACTCTCCAACTACCTTTATACAAGAACCATAGTATTACCATTCATCTAAGAAGCTCACTTACCATTATCATATGGATTATACATACTGTACTGACACCGCCAACTTAGTTAATGCTACTGATTCCACTCTGTACCTCCCAACTGTGGGGCACCTATGAGGCTCCGAGCTGCCATGGCAGAAGAAAATGTAACCAAAGTTGCAAAAATATCAATTGGATCAAAGGACCCAAAACGAGGGCGACAAAGTATCTCACGACCAAATTGGAGCAGTCTGCAAGCTAAGCAGGGAAAATTTTCAAACCACCCAGACTCCGTCCTCCTGCAAACTGTTTTCAATTTAACTTAAGCTCCCAGTCATGTTCTATTTCGAGTTATAGTATTCTTGACTGCCAAAGCCTTGCGAAAAATCATCTTCCACTTCTGCCACTGACCTTACAGACAGTAACTAGAAGCGTTCCATTCATAGGAAAGGAATATATTACAGTAATTGCTGCCTAGATTGCATATGTTCACACAAATGAAGATTAAAACTGAAGGCTGGCAGGGAGTAGCATATCCTTCCAGAAAACGAGAGATCCATTGAAGGAAAAAGATCCAGAAGTATGAATTTCAGTGTGTTAAATTTGCATAATCTTTTTAAAAGAGTTGATATTCAATTATCATGTCTCATAAGTAAATTGAAGACTTCTCACATTATGTGTTATAAAGTTAATGCACATGCGAACATCAAATCTAGACATTATGAAAAGCTTTACTTACAGTTTTATGATGTAAAAAGTTATTTCAAAATAAAACCTACAGAGGAAAATATTGCCCTGAGATGGATGTGCTTTAAGAAATATATTGAATATTAAAGGTTACAGCTTCCAAGAAATAGTATAACATTTGATATGTTTGCAGGAGTCAAGTTTTGCAAACATGGCAAAGACTAAGCTCAGCAAAAATTGAAGAAGTTACAGATATTTTCATCATTCTTATCTCAATTTTTTTTTATCTGAATTGTACCTGAGATTATCAATTATGGATTGAGAGAAACTCCTACCCTATTTATTTTGCAAGAGTATCAAACATGAAGTATGGTGATTTTGAAAGAGCATATACAGAAACATTAAAGGGTTTTTCTTTTGCAGCTTGAAACATACCAAGCAATGAAATTCACCAAAAATCTCTGCAAGAACAGGCTCCGTCGACAAACTTGTGGAACCGAATCCGGTCCCTAACAATGATCTCTCTGTTGTACAATCTACTTATTATGTTTGTCACTGCATGACAATCTGCACAGACCCTAAGATTCTTTACAATTCTAATCACTTCAGGCGCTTTAGTCTTCAATAGACCATAAGCAATGGCTAGCCTTTCGCTATGCTCATAAAGAGCATCACGTTTTTCTCCATCACCCACATTAGACAAAACTGCTGCAATCCAAGGCTCATGCCCAGTACCATGAACCCTCACAGAGATATCTCTTAGAATTTCTTTTATCTCCTTTGCTTCGGGGTGAGACCAATCACCCATCACAAACTCGTGCACAAAACCATTAATTTCAATTGAGCTGCAACCTGGTACAGCCTTGATGCCTCTATCTTTCATCTGTTTTCTTACGCAGCTCATTTTCACCCAATCTGATCCTGCTGCATACAAACTCGAGAGTAAAATATAGTTTTCTGCATTGAGTGGCTCTAATTTAAGAAGCTGCTCCGCTGCAATTTCACCTTTGGCTAACATCTTGTTTTTCTTGCAACTCACAAGCAATGTTCGCCATATTGCTGGACTGGGGGCAATTGGCATGCTCTCAACAAATATATAGGCCTCATCAATCAGGTTTGCACGACATAATAAATCTACCATGCAGCCGTAATGCTCCATAGATGGTTCAATTCCAAACTCAAGCATGCATGACCAATAATTCTTCCCCTCAGAAGCCAGACCGGCATGGGCACATGCCAATAGCACACCAATAAGTGTCACATTATTAGGCTCAATCTCAGCTTCTTCCATTCTTGCAAAAGTTTCCAAGGCCTCTTCTGCATGCCCATGGATGGCAAACCCAACAATCATGGAGCTCCAAGCTTTGGCATCCTTAACTGGCATCACCTCGAAAATGTCCTTTGCCCTCTCAATGCACCCGCACTTAGCGTACATATTAACAAGGGCAGTACTAACTTCGAGGTCATTCTTTATTGCCTTCTTGTCAATATATGCATGCAACCACTTCCCCAAATCCAACGCCCCGTTCACAGCACAGGCAGAAATCACGCTCACCATCGTCATCTCATCAGGCTCCACCTTCGCCCTTTGCATATCCCTAAACAATCCAAAAGCTTCATTCACCATCCCAACCCTTGAGTACCCTCCAATCATGGCGCTCCAAGCCACCACATTCTTGTCAGTAATTTCATCGAACACTTTCCTTCCCGAAGCCACCTCCTCGCATTTCCCATAAAAGTTTAGCAACGAGGTCTGAACAAACAAATTCGAACAAAACCCTAAGGATAATACATGCCTATGAATCTGTTGGCCTTCTTTGAAAGCAGTTAAAATTGAACAAGACTTCAATACAAACGCAAAAGTAAAGGTGTTTGATTTGGGGAACTTTTCCTGGAGCAATTTTTTAAACAAGTAAATTGGTTCTTGAGATGGGTTTTGTGAGAGAATGCCTCTAATGATGGTGTTGTAGGAGAATATGGTAGGATTTGGGATCTGGGATAGGAGCCTTTTCGCGTAAGGAACATTTCTGTAAGCCACGAAGCAGAGGATTTTGGATAGACTGAAGGAGAAAGTGGAGGGTTGGAGATGTGGATGAGTGAGAATGTGAGCGTGGATTTGGTGGAGGACTCTCATGTTGGGGCATTTTTGGACCAATGATGCTATTCTTTCTTCTTCTTCAGCCAGTTCTACCAGTTTATTCTGTTGCCTCACTCTGTTTTTAGGTTCTTGTGCTGTTCTTTTTCTTGCCTTCCTCTGTT
>CAIGRN010204896.1:0-21568 GCA_903798345.1 Fraxinus anomala | reverse complement strand
TAGGGTATGTTTGAGTCACATTATTTTGGAATAGTAGATTGATGGAGAATGTGTGGTTGAAAAAGAAGGAAAAATTATTGATGTGATGAAAAATATTATTTTATTGAAGAATGTGTGGTTGAAAATAAATAGAAAAATGATAATAAAAAAAATAATGTGTATCAAAGTTTAATTTTAAAGGATGGTACCATATCTAGCCTTTCAATAAAGCAACCAAACCTAGGATAAATTTTGCTTAAGTGCTTATTTATATAAGCCAAAGAATGTAGTCCTGGGGATTAAACTCAAAATTTTAGTAAATTTTGATAAAAAAAAAAAATGAAATATTTGTTTGAAAATTTGTGAATTACATAAATTATGTAGTTAAAATTAATTCCTCGATTTGCCTTATTTTAAAATTTTGATTTTAATAATGTTAAAGACGGCATAAAGTACAAACATAATGTGGGGCTACCTCACATTTGGCTAGGATAATTACACGTTTCAGTTCCTGAATAGTAAACTCTATAATGTCAAAGTCTTTCACCGGCCATTATTTGTGACGTTGAATATAATGCATCCAAATGATCACNAATGAAATATTTGTTTGAAAATTTGTGAATTACATAAATTATGTAGTTAAAATTATTTCCTCGATTTGCCTTATTTTAAAATTTTGATTTTAATAATGTTAAAGACGGCATAAAGTACAAACATAATGTGGGGCTACCTCACATTTGGCTAGGATAATTACACGTTTCAGTTCCTGAATAGTAAACTCTATAATGTCAAAGTCTTTCACCGGCCATTATTTGTGACGTTGAATATAATGCATCCAAATGATCACTTTCACCAAAAATTTGATCAGGCATTGTGGAACCTAAATCTTCCTTTTTCACTATTAGGTATTAATTAAAAATTCTATTGAATTTTGCTACTTGTACATTAAAATTATACATAAAAAATTATATAATATGATGTGAAAAAAGAAAGATTGAATGTAACCTTAACCGTATTTTAAACAGACAAATAGTAGAGTGTCATATAGTATTATGTAAATTAAAGCCTAAACAACTCAATCCGTTAAAATATCGAGCTAAATGACCTTGTTTGGGCGGATTTATGGGTATTTCCTTCATAATAGAAAAGCTGTAACCATGTTAGATTAGTAGTCTAGATGACCTATGAGAATCGGCTCGATTAGCTTCATTTACAAAAAAATAAATGTATATATTTTTGGTGTTCCATAAACAATTTAACACTGTAATAATAAAAAACGTCAATGAAAATATTTAGCTTTTCAAATTTATGGATCGAGTTAAATGTAACATTAGATTACAGTAACCATTTTCTACATTTCAAAATGTGCACTTTAAACAAACCATTTGAAGATTTTACATATTTCCAAAACTATTGGGTGAGAAAAGATGAGTGCTTATCACATTTGATATTACTTGCTTTTAGTTTTGCTTTCTATAGAAAGGCTTTTGGATAAAGTGATCTTAATTTTTGTTTGAACTTCAATTTTTAAATGAACTTCATATTCCATAAGTACTTTTAGAGGAAGCTAAATTGGACAATTTCAAATTGTTTGTTTATAGTGTTCTTATTGGAAGAAACACTTTCATAAAATTAGATAAACAATCTAAAAGTAACTTTTGGGGTCTTAAAAACTTATTTTGACTTCTCAAAACCCCAGTCGGGCATTTTCTCTATTCAAATTAAAAAAATAGGATGTGTTTGAGTCCAATTAAAAGGTTAATAATGCATTTTGGAATAGTAAATTGATGGAAAATGTGTGATTAAAAAATAAGAAAAAAATTTCGTGTAATATTATTTTACTAAAAAATATATGATTGAAAATATATTTTTTTAATTTAGATAAAACCTTATTTACTCTTTCAAACAAGAGCATGTGAACCAACTAACCTAAGCCGCTCACTATATAAACCATGTTTATCCCCACAAATAGAATAGTACATAATACTTCAAAATCAAATCAAACTTTCTAAAAATGTCTTCTAATTCTCAGCCTTCTTTTCCAATACACTTGTGTTTCTTTCTTCTGGTTCTGTTCATGTTTGTAGGGTTCACTGAGTCTTTATTCGAGGGTTTGTTTGATCAGATAAAACTGTTTCTTATGCTCTCTCCATTGCTGCTTCTACTCGTTTTGCATTTGCATTCTTCCTTTCACAGGGCGTTTTCTTCATTCATCCCTTTCCCGGAGCAATACGCGGTTCACCAGGCTGGTGGTACCCCGTGGGGAGTTGGGTTTCTGCTTGTGCTTCTGCTCTTTATGATCTCTTATCAGTCGGATTTACGAGAACGTTGGTTCCCTCTATTGGGCTGATGAATAATTGCTGATTTTAGCTTTGATGGGTGGCCTGTGAATTGATGAGATTTGAAGTTGGAGAAAAAGTTCGTCGACTTTGATACACGTACTTGTACACGCTACTTTATTTGTAAATAAGACTATGTTGTCTTTGTGAAAATAGTATATTTTTTCTTCCAAATATGAAGATCTTGGTTGTATTATTAAAGTATAACTAGAACATGTTCGTCGTTCATGACTAAGACTTTTTCATCATGGATTAGCAAGAAGATAATGATAATCTTTTTTCGTCTCGTTTTCTTTTTCTTCTTTGTCCGTTTCTTTTGGCTTTGGCTTTGTTTACTTTTGTTAGGAAATGAGATATTAATGATATAGATAACATATCCAACTTCTGTTCCCTAATTTCTTGATTAATCAACTTTATGTTTAGAAAAGATTAACGTATGTTTGACAATATTGTCCTCTATTTTTAGGGATGTTAAAAAAACTCGTTCAATCCGATATCCCTGGAACCCCGCCTCGAATGGGACAGGGCTAGAAATAGTCGACCGGTCTCATACCCGCCCCATTGTCATACTTATCTATTTTGTCAAAATTGCAATTTCTCACTTTCTCCAATAGTTAGGCCTTTTATTTTCATTCAATAAAAAGATGAAGAAGGAACCCATGATAAGTGGATATTTGAATGAATGACCCATCATGTGTTAGCAGGGATGGCAATGGTGGATCTAGCCGAGTCGACTCGGCCCATGAGCTCTACATGACTAGACGCAATTTCCACATATTTATTTTGGACTCGATACTTAGCATCTTGCCAATCCTTTATACACATTAAACTTTCTAATATTTTTTTATTGAGCCAATTTCTAAACTCGAACAGAACTTGACCATCTACACTAAAAGGAATCTGATACTACAGTGGTAATCGGAAGTATTAGTAGATCAAGTGCAATGACACGAACAATGAGATATGTTCGTTGTCGAAGTTTCCAAAAATGAAGTAAATCTATTGTCATTACATAAACTGGCTTTGTGGTTCTAAGCATTTGATGACTAAAACATCTATGTAATTCACAGGACCTAGACCTATGTTTGATGTACTTTGATTGTATGAAGGAGATATATTAGAAGAACCTATTAAATGTTTCATCCCTAGTATTTGTGTATAAATTCAATAATTTCACCTATTTTGCTCCAAAATTAGCAGTAAAGGAGGGTGCGAAGGTCGTCTGTCTAACACCCACACCCAATCTTAGTGCATACAATTCTTATATTTTCAGTTAAAGTGCTCTCTAAATTATAAAATGTAATTGGAGCACCAAAATTTAAAGCATTTGAAATTTTTCGTATAACATATTTTGTGCATTTTAAATTATATCTAGACAAGCTTGAGCAGTCCATGGATTGAGCCCGAACGAGCCGAGCAGGCCAGTCGACGCGCTGGTCGACCCAATTGCCTTCCCTATGTGTTAGTATTATACAATTAGCTTTCTTGCTTCTGTAAGAAAATGTTTACTCGCATGCAATGACAATTGTACTGACAAGGTATTTGTTGAGTTATTTCTCGTCGAAAGCTCAACTAATATCTTCTGAAATATCTATGTCCTTGCAGTTATTCAACGTAGAACTCCCTGCATTATTATACACTTCTAATAAAGGTTAATTAATATTTGTGTCAATTTTCTTGAGACTAATATATCTAAGGCCTAGCGCATTGACCTGATGGCCTTAAAATGGTGCACGTAGCCGGGTCCCCTACCACCATTCTTTGATTGTTCCCATGCAATATTAGAAAAGAATAATGATAACTAGAACCAATGCTACAACATCAATTTATGTTACATTGTATGATGAACTCAATAAAAAGTAGAATTATATAAGTCATTTAATTGTTCCTCTGATTTAGTGATACTTAGCGTCAACTAATTTGGTATTATAACTTGATTCTAATTAAGATTACTCATTAGAAATTTAATCCATGGCAATCAATGAACTATATGTTAGTGGATTGAAGACACATTTAGCATGACTTTTGAGAAGTCAAAATGAGTTTTTAAGATCCAAAAGTTATTTTTGGACCCCGTTTGACCTTTTTATGAAAGTGCTTCCTTTAATTGAAAAAGTGTTTAGAAAAATCTGGTTAAATATGATTTTCTCTAAAAACACTTTTGAAATATGGAAATTGTTTTATAAATTAGATTTCAAACAAAAATTAAGGTAACTTTTTTCAGAAATTTTTTCTAAAAGAAGTAAAATCAAGCGGGTATTAAATATGACATCATGGTTCAATGGTATTATATCTGAAATCTTCTTGGGATGGGACAAATTATTTGAAAGAGGTGTTTTAGTCTTGAAACTTCGAAATTTGAACATGATCTTGATCTTTAACATTTGGTTCATTATAATCAAAGTGTCAATTTAGCCCCTCTTTGATAACCGTTCTTTAAAAATTCTTTTTTTCTCATACTCATTTTATATAATACATTTTCACAATAAAATGTTCTTCACGAAACTTAAAATTTTTTCTTAATTTTTAACTACACATTGGCCAAAATTTAATTATTGAAAAACTCATTCTTTCCCAAAAAAATTAAAATAAAAATAAATAAAAAGTACAAAAAAAAAAAAAATCTATCGAACATGGGCTTAGTGTCACGAAAATTGTTTTTATTAGAGCTTCTACCCTCAATCTACCATTATGGCACGAACCGACTATTTAACGGGATTAAATTTCACAAAAAACGTCTATTTAAGTCGATAAATTACATGGTATTGGATTAGCTACTGTAGTTATGATGGCCTCAAGATGTCACTAAGTAAGTGTTTGGTAGAGATTAAAATTAAATATTTTTAGTAGAGTGTGATAGAAATTTTTGAAATATGTCGTTGAAAAGATGTGGGATCCATGAAAGATATGGTTAATATTGATTATTTGACTTAGATTAAAATTTGATTTTAATCCGAAACAAATAGGGCGTAAAAATTGTTCAAGTAGCTTTTCTATGAACCATGCGGATCCATGTGGGGGTTAACCGCTCCATGTTGATTTTTTTATTCGAACTGAAAATTGAATTATCATTCTCCAAAGTACAATAATTATCTAATGATAAGAATTAGATAAATGTAAAAAATATATTTCATAAAAAATATTATAGATTTATAAAAATCATCATTTATCAGGATTTAGAATCAACTACAATACATATACATTTTATATGATAGGACTCGTGCCACTTTGTTATTATTGTTTAGACAATCTCCGATTTATGAATCGATAAAAGTTTGAGACTCCACATAGCTTGAAAAAGACTATGCTGCCAACTGTGTATCTCTCTCTCTCTCTCTCTCTCTCTCTCTCTCTTATTGACACGTTCGAGATCTTCAAATGTATGTCGCAAATAATGTTCGAAATTGGAGCAGTTTTCGTCTCTTCCTAACTTCCCAAAGTGAAAGCCTTTTAATCATAATTGAAACTTTCTCTATATCTATAGGGATTTGCAAAGTTAATCATTACCATGTGTGCAATCTAATTCTCTCACTTTCTCGAGCTCAAAATATGTGTCAACAGAATCCCCATCATCTCCTGTCAACGTAAGCGTGACCTGCATAATACTGGAACATTCAGTTAAAAGACGAAGACCACCGATCGAGAAAAAGGTCTGATGATCGTTTGCATTCTGACGGTCAAATTAATTGCTAGACGAGAGAAAAATGAATGCAAGAGATGAGAGATGGAATTTGGCTAGGGTTAATATATACATATATATATATATGTATGTACATGTGTCGATGGAATTAGGACTTAATTCTAGATTCTTCCCTTATGGCAATGATCTTTAAATTCAGCAGATAATGTAAGTCTTCTAGAATTTTCTGTAAATCGTAGTGAATATTGCAGCCATCTAGGACCTTCTCTGTGGAAAATTTCAGAGATATAGGAAGCCAAAATGGAATGAAGTACCTCAAATAATCTGGAGATTTCTTCGAAGTCGGTGGTGTTTGCTAATTTGAGAATTTATTAGTTGCTTCTCCATTAATCTATTTTATGTTTGCTTGCACGTTTGACTTTTAATTGTTAATTTCTTTTATTTAGGATTTGTTAAAACGGGTTATAGTTTTACGTAGTTTTATATTCAACTGAATTTTTTAATTATTTTGTCTTGAGACTAATGCCTTAAAGCACCTCAAGGCTTATGCTTTGCTTAGAAACCCAAGTTATCATATTTCATAGTATCTACTTGCTTGGAAGGAACTCCTTGGAATCACTAGATTCAAGGTTATTTGTATGGTAGGTTGTTCGTTGTGATTGCTACTCAGATGAATTTACTGATTGTAGAAGTAGGGTGAGAAAATGGGAATAAAATTTTTAAACATTAAATTTTGAGGTTGATAGTGAATAGTAACTAGATGAAAGACCAAAAATATGAAGTACAGAATGAGTAATGATATTATAGAATTTCTACACAAAATTATGCCCCTGTTTGATAAAAAAATATAATCTAGATTTTTATTAATGTGAAAGTCAACAATTAATTTTAATCATATATTTCATGAGACTCACAACTTTTCAATAACACATTTCATTAACTTTTATCAAAATTTATTAAAATCTGATTTTAATCCCTATCAAATAGGGGCTATATAAGAATGAGGCTTTGTGACAAGAACCTGAAATAGTTTGGGAAAGTTAGTGATTGCTTTAATTGCTTTAATAGACTTCACTCTTATTAAATTTGTTGAATTACGGCTTTGAATTTGTTTATTCACACTGGGAAGTGTTGGGATCTGAACTTGGAGGACGGCTTCTTTACGACCTCAACTGTACAGTTAACAATAACTAAGTTATTGTCCAAACTAGTCATATTGTTTTATGTACTGCAGTTTCCAATTGTGAAGAAATCTTAATCACAATTGTGGCTTTGGTAGATTATGGCAAAAGAGATTGAGGAGGTCCTTGAGCACGAGTTGCCATGTTTAGGTTCAATTGGAAGATGAAAATTGTATTGTAATTGTTGAATATATGTTGGCTGTACTTTGTTCCACCTATAAAGAAAAATGGAATCTAATGACAATTTTTCCGCATTTTTTGATGCAAAGAAAGTATCTTTCTTTTCTTCTCAATGTTTCCACTTTCTGCTGGGGGTAATTGGAGTCTTCATAAAAATTGCTTAAATAGTACTTTCTCTTGTTTTCGTAGTACTAATAAAGTGTTCTGAGATCCTTTTTTTTTTTTTTAAAATGTATAGGCATACATCCTAAACACCCATTGAGATCTGTATTGCTGCATATTATGTCTGGAAATGTCATTTGTTATTTTATTACCTTATGTATAGGCATACATCCCAAACACCCATTGAGATCTGTATTGCTGCATATCATGTCTGGAATGTCGTTTGTTATTTTATTACCTAAGAAAGTTCACATAAGCTGCCGTTTCAGAAGAAAAATCTGATGCAGTCCAGAATAAAACTTCTACTGGGGCAACCTCTGTGGAAACACAATCAGGGGAGAGAAGATCAACCCCCGCGTCAGTTGCCGGGATGCCCAATCCTTTTGATTTCTCAGCTATGACTGGATTACTCAATGTACGTTCTCATCACCCAAATCCTGTTCAAATTGATAAATTACTTGCACAACATATGCAGTTCCCATTCTGATGAAGTGAGAATGGGGGTTCAATATATATTTTTCCCACCAAAATGTTTTGCTTTAACCAGTATTATTTCACTGAAAAAATGGAGAAATAGATGGAGCATTTTAGGCATAATCTTTAAGCCATAATTGGTGGTGTAACCTTGTGGATTTTGATACAACTATGAGAGGTAAACCAAAGAGCATGTGGTATATATTGTGACAAAATATACGCGTTGCGTGAGAGACATTATCAGCACACACTGTTTATGGTTCTCTTTGCAACAATAAGTCGTTTTATTTTCTTAAAAACTACTCTGTGCCTGTACAGGACCCAAGCATCAAGGAATTAGCTGAACAGATAGCAAAAGATCCTTCATTTAATCAGATGGCAGAACAACTTCAGAAAACCTTTCAAGGCGCTGCAGTTGAAGATGGCATCCCTAACTTCGATACACAACAATACAATTCCACAATGCAACAGGTTATGCAAAATCCTCAATTTATGACCATGGCTGAGCGGCTGGGTAACACATTGATGCAGGTATTGCTCGGTTCAATATTCCCGAGTTTATGATTAATTATCATTTCAGAAATGGCTAGTATTTGCAAGTGAATTATTGCTCATTTTTGTAAAGGATCCATCCATGTCTAGCATGATGGAGAGTTTGGCAAATCCAGCTAATAAAAATCAGCTCGAAGAACGAATGGCACACATTAAAGAAGATCCATCATTGAAACCTATTTTGGAAGAGATAGAGAATGGTGGTCCAGCTGCTATGATGAGGTCATGAAAGCTTATCTTTTATTCACAGTTGCCTCAATTTCATATTTTCAGAATTAATATTCTATTATATATAAAATACTGTGATACTTTCGATTTAAAATGAGCACTCATTCTTGTGGGCATGTCAGTGGTTGGCTAATTGAACTTATTGATCCAAAGTATTTTTCTCCTCTTGGTATATCCTTCTGGTTTAAAACACGAAATGATGGAGAATGATGTGAAATTGAATTGTCTTGAGCTACTTCAAATGGTAGATTGCTTATTTTAGTTGTTTGATTGCTTGAATTTTGTTGATTTACAAATGTTAATGAAGAAATCTATAGATGCTGTGTACTCCAATCTATGGCTTTAGGAATGATAAACATGCCAATGAAGTTAAAAAATCTAGTATTTGAACTGGATATGCATGCTGAGTAAATGATGCTTGTCTTGAACATATTTAGAAATTTCAAACATATTTTAACTGGCTTTAGGGATTGACAAACACTTACAGAAGGAACTCATGATATTAAGCATCCTTTGGTGGTGGTAGAAGATCAGTATGGTAGAAAATTCTTGGATATGTTTTATCTTTACATTCTGTGTGAAATTACAAGAGCCACCAGCTAGAATTGAATATGATTTCCATATTCACGCTCTCTTGCACACTAGACGTGTCTTTATATTACAGAATACTGCTTTTGAATAGAAATATCTTTTCCATCATTGATAGTTATCTCTTAATTTATTTGGATAGAAGGAATCTATGGGATGTATTAAAATCATTACTTGATTTTCTTTTTATACATATTTTTCTTTTCAGGCATATAGTTGGAATCGATTTCTTCATGATGTCCTGTTGACAACATCTCTTCTTCTACATCTGGATCATGTTTCTTGATTTTTGATTAGTACAGTCCTCAGATCAATTTGAAGTTTTGGCCTCATTGCTAGGACTCTTTGAATTTCTCTTAATTATTTATTAGGTGTAGGATTTTTGTAGTATTTTCGCTGTTGAAATGATTTACTTCACAATTTCATCACTGTACTTAAAAGGTGTTTTTGTCAATCAGGTACTGGAATGATAAAGATGTTCTCCAAAAGCTGGGTGAAGCAATGGGATTTGCTGTGGGAGGAGAAACTACCACTTCTGCTGAAGATGCTGCTGGAGAAGACGAAACAGAGGAAGTGAATGAAGAGGAATCCATTGTTCATCACACTGCTAGTGTTGGGGATGTGAAGGTACATTTTTCAGCTAATTAATGCTTTGTGGTGAAAGTAAATAGTAAGCATTGGATGCCCGGAAAAAAATTTAACAGCTGAATTTAATTTTATTTTTCGAAGTTTACTTGTAATACTCCTATTCTCCTATTTAAGGTTCTTTTTTGCAGTGAATTTGATATAGTTTCTTCAAAAATACTCCACTTGCTTTTATGGAATAAATAGGGCTTGAAGAAAGCACTAGCAGATGGTGCTGATAAAGACGAAGAAGATTCTGAGGGAAGGACAGCGTTGCACTGTGCATGTGGATATGGTGAGGTATGTGTAATCATACATTAAATCTTGCTTTTGACTTTTCATTGTCACTTCTCTTAGGAAGACACTTTTGGTGCTTCAAAATTTTTGGACATCGTATTTATATGCAAAGTCCCACAATATGAGAGATGATTGGTTCATCTCACTTCTTGTTTGTTCTCCAGTCAGAAATTTCTTTCTATTTTATCACATCCCACAGGGTATTTTGTCGTCGTATTCTCCCTTCTGTATCAATTTTCTCTTTAATTTTTTGTTGTATTAATCTATCAGTTTTGCTTCATTGTTGTGTCTTCTACTTTTTGCTCATGTCCCTACCTTTTTCTGTTTTCTTCTTTATTTTTCTTTTTAATTTTGGTGAGTACAACTTAGTTCCTCAATTTTTCTTAGATGACCTTCCCTAATTCTTTTTAGCGCACTTGTTCAATTCCAGTTCAATTGTGCTCAAGTTCTTCTGGAGGCTGGTGCTAAGGTGGATGCTTTGGATAAGAATAAAAACACTTCTCTCCACTATGCTGCTGGATATGGCAAGAAGGACTGTGTTGAGTTACTTTTGAAGAACGGTGCTTCTGTGTAAGTCCCTGTAATCTTTTCTGCCATTTGCAGGTTCGTTAATGCTTATTAACTGTTTCATTCTGTGCTTTTGTTTTCTTATTATAGCACTCTTCAGAATTTGGACGGCAAGACACCCATTGATGTTGCTAAACTAAACAATCAAGATGAAGTACTAAAACTGCTGGAAAAGGATGCATTTCTATGAATTGGAAGGCAGCTAAGCAACTGCAAACTCAATATTTTCATGAGCACGAGGTTCTGGACACTTGTTGATGCCTTTCTAAGTCATGTTTACTACTGTATTATCGCTGCATTTCTGGATTTTTTTACTTTATTTCATAAACCTTAAATTCCAGGAATGTTTTACATCTTGTAACGTGTTTCCTGAGGTGGATTTGGCTGTTATCTGATTTTTGTAATTGCTCCATCAGTTGATGTTGGCTGAGATGACATGATTTTGTTCTTTGTGGTCCATAATAACAAGAGTTTGTTTGGTAAGATGGGTATTAAAGCCTTTAGTAAGTCCATTGGACTTTATTGTACTGAATAATAGGGAAAATTAGGTCCAATGCTCTAAAAAGTAACCCAATTGGATTAATACCCTAAGATAATTAAACATCACATAATTATCTACATTAGACTCCTTAGATTTTGAGCCTACTACTTTTGAGGAAGCCGTTAACTGCCCAGATTCTAAGTTCTAGAAAGAAGCCATGAATGAAGAAATGGGGTTTTAATTAAAAATAAAATTGGATTTTAGTTAACAGACCTAAAGGTAAAAAGGTAGTGAACTGTAAGTGAATTTTCAAAATCAAGCAAGGAGATTCTAATAAAGAAAATAAGATATATAAAGCCAGATTAGTGGTCAAAGGCTTCACTCAAAGAATAGTGGACTACAATGAAATATTTTCACCAGTTGTAAAATATACTTCTATCAGAATTCTGTTAGCCTTAACTGCACACTTTGATTGGAACTGGATTAACTTGATGTTAAAACGGCATTTCTTAAGGGTGATCTCGATGAGGTTATATATATGAATCAACCAATGGGTTATGAAGTAAAATAAAAAATTGATAAGGTTTGCTTATTGAAAAAGTCTTTTTATGAGCTAAAACAAGCTCCCCAGACAGTGCTATATAAAATTTTACTCTTATGTGCAGACTTTGGGCATTGTTAAAAGTAATTATGATTCATGTTTTTTCCATAAAGATTCAAGTGGACTTGAATCCATTTATTTGTTATTATATGTTGATGACATGTTACTTGTTTGTCGTGATAGATCTGAAATAGATTTTGTTAAATCAAAACTGATATCTGAATTTGAAATGAAAAATTTAGATCAAGGTAAAATGATTCTTGGAATGAAAATAGAAAGAGAGAAATAATTGCATCTTAGTTTTGAACAATGCTTTTATGTGAAGAAAATACTTAAGAAATTCTCTATGCTAATGCGTGTAAATTTGTTTTCTTACCTATTGCTAATCATTTTAAACTGTCTAGTGATTAGTCACCTAAAATTGATGATGAATTGAGAAGAATGGAAATATCACTCATGCCAATGCTGTAGGGTCTATTATATACCTTATGGTGTGCAACAGACCAACTTTACTCATGGCATTAGCATTTTAAGTAAGTTTATGGCAAGTCCAGGTGAAACACACTGGTTAGCTATAAAATGGATGTTAAAATACTTAATAGGTTATTTCGACTTAAATTTAATGTTTAAAAGAAGCAATGAAGGAAGAACTTTTAAAGGATATACCGATTCTTATTTTGCTGACGACCTAGATAAGAGAAGATCAACATCCTCTTATATCTTTACCTTGTGTAATGGATGCATTAGTTGGAAATCTCAACAACAAAAATTGGTTGCTTTGTCTTCTATTGAGGCTGAATATATTGATGCATGTGATGATGCTATAAAAAGTATTTAGTTAAGGGGGTATTAAATGAAATTGGTTTTATGAACGAAGTATATCCTCCATTATATAGGTTTGAAACCCAATTTAAATTAGAGAAAAATTCATAAATCTGGTTTTAAGTTTCACCAATACAAAAATCAGGTTTCAAGTGTAAAAGTTACAAAAATCAGGTATTTAGCTAATTAATTAAAAATATTTATTATTTAAATACAATAAATTCATAATTATATAATTAATGGTCACATATACATAATTATAAGTCACAATTTATTTATTGGTCACATATTGTCAAATTAATTGGTCACAAATTATTTCAAAATCACAAATCAAAAATATATAGATCACAATTAATTTTATTGACATATATTTTCAAATTTGCTGGTCACAGATTATTTTTCAATCACATATTGTCAAATTNAGGTCACAAATCAAAAATTTATATGTCACAATTAATTTTATTGGTCACATATTTTCAAATTTGTTGGTCACAGATTATTTTTCAGTCACATATTGTCAAATTTTTAGGTCACAGTTAAATACTTGATCACAGATAACTAAATACTTAGTCACAGACCACTGACACTATCACTTCCACCACCGCCACCGCCACTCACCACCACCAACATTAACGACACACCATCTCCTCATCCTCCTCACCAACAAAATCATCATTTTCACTACAAAATCACATCCACAGCCGCCAACAACCACCACCGCCATCCCACCAAAATCACATCCGCAGCCACCAAAATCACCACTGCCAACAACCACCACCGCCGTCCTACCTAGCTCCACCGCACCGCACTGCACTGCACCACCCCACCATCACCACACAAACTTACCAACCTTACCAACCGCAGCGACGCTCAGATCGAGGAGCCCATACCGGTAGACCTTTCTTGCAGCGACGGAATCAGCCTCGATCTACCTCATCGCGCGAATGGCAGCATCGATACTGTCGTGAACTGCAACGACGCTGCAGTTGGGAAATGGAGTGAGAGACGGAGACGAGGAAGAGAAGGGGAAGTAAGGGGAGAGAATGGAGAAGGAAAATAAGGGGAAGAGGGGAAGGCACTGACGCTGCAGTTGGGAAATGGATGAGAGACGAGGGAGTGAAGAGGATGAGAAAGAGGGAGAAGGGAGGAGGAGGCGTGCAGCGTTGAGCCGACGTTGCAGTTGGGAAATGGATGAGAGACGAGGGAGAGAAGGTGAGGGAGAAGGGAGGAGGAGGCGCAACCGTGAGAAGGAAAGGGAGTGAGAGAAAAATCAGGTTATGAATTAGGGTTTTAATATTAAATTTTTGACCTGATTTTTAAAAATCAATTTTTGAGCACCTGGTTTTTTTGTAATTATCACTTTAAATTAAGCAAAAACCTATTAAGGAAATAAAATCTTAAATTGAGTCGAGATAATTACAAGATATTTAAATATAAAGTAAACTGGAACGTACTTATTATTATTTTTTTTTTTTTTTTGGCTTTTCTATCTCGAATTAATGAACTATATGGAATTTATGTCATGGGATCTAAAGTTTCTTGGCCCAGCCCTTTCCTAATATAGTCTAAATTTTTGGAATGTAAAAAGGGAAGATTACATAATTAAGAGGTTAAATTTAGCCCATAATTAAGAGGTTAAGTTTAACCAATTTCAAATTTAAGATATCGATGTTTAAAATTTCAAATCTCGGACTTTTTCAAATTTTATTTATAAATTAATCAATTAAACATATATTTTATTAATTAAATATATTAATGTCACAAATTTCATATAATTGGTCACATATATTAATTGATCACAAATCACAATTTTTATATGTCACAAATTATTTTACGATTACAATTCAAAAATTTTATAGATCACAATTTGTTCATCGATCACAAATAAAAAATTTATACGTCACAATTTATTCATCGATCACAAATTTATCAAATTAATAAGTCATATATTATTCATTGATCACAAATCACAAATTTTATATGTCACAAATTATTTTACGGTCACAATTCAAAATTTTATAAGCCTCAATTTATTTATCGATCACAAATAAAAAATGTATACGTCACAATTTATTTATCGATCACAAATCACAAGTATTATTGTCATAATTCAAAATTTTTATATATCACAATATGTTCATCGAACACAAATAACAAGTATTATAAGTCACAACTTATTAGACAGTCACAAATTATCAAATGTTCGATCACATATTAACAATTTTTTAGGTTATACATTATTTCTTAGTCACAATTTATCTTTATCATTGTTCACATATTATTTATTGATCACACACCAACCAATTTATTGGTCGCAATCGGTCACATATTGTTTATTTGTCACAATCAACAAAACAATTTGTAACCGCCACCTCGCCAACAGTAGCACAACCACCCATAGTTATTAGACTCGACCTCGACATCGACCCGAACAAGTCACTGGGTCTCGGGTTACTGGTTGAACTGGCAAGTCAATGTTTAAAATGTATATAAAAAAATTTATACTTTAATATTTTTAGGGCAAAATTATATTTTTTTAAAATTATTTTTCACTAATTATTTAGATCTATAAAATAAAGTAAAATGTTTGACCAATTTTTTTTTTATAAAAATACGTTTAGAAAACATATATATGATTCATTGTATACATATAACTTATTGCACTTCATAAAAAACATTGAAATACTCTACAACTCTATTGGTGAGTAACTAAGGGGCCGTTCTCTTTGCCGTTTTCAATCCGTTTTCTGTTTTCGATTTTCCAAAACACTAAAAACGCGTTCTCTTTCCTATTTTCGAAAATGTATTTTTGAAAACAAAAAAACAAATTATACATAAAACTCAAAACGACCGTTTGGTCATTTTGAGAGTTTTCAAGCAAAAAATTTGAAAACATTAAAAACACGGAAAACGCCCTTTGAAAATTGGAAGAATCGAAACAAAGAACCTCGCCTCACTCCCCTCTATCACCTCCCATGATTCCATCACCAATTGGAAGAATCAGCAGAAACAACCTTGCCTCATCGCCGAATTCCACCACCAACAACCTCGTCTCACTCCCCTCTATCACCTCTAACCTTGCAATGTTCGGATTCCATCCCAGAAGAATGACAGTCGCGAAGTCTGCGCAATAGGGTCCGTATGAATATTCTTCTCCCCATTTGATATACGCACTCATACACATAAACAAGGTTCACGTTTCCCTAGTTTAAGAGTCATTTATTTTTCTTTTATTTTCTTGGGATTTGATTTTGAGATTTGCTACATCGTAACAGTGAAATTGAGTTCCTGTACTTGGTATGCTCTGATTTGGGTTTATTTTTTAACTTTTTTTTATAGCCACTTTGCAATTTCAATCTTGTTCAATTTATCCTCACTATCAATAGATGACGCACTCGTTGTTGAATGCATATTTTTGCAAGCCATTAATTTAATTTTTGGCATTTGGAAGCACAATAATTGTACATTTCACTTATACAGTATAGTTGAAGTTCATTTTCAACTTAGTTTACCGATTTTTCTGTTTAAGAATTAGGTTGAATCATGATGCTTTCTTCATTGTTCTGCTAAGTGTTAAAAAGTTCTTAATTTTTAAAATTCGTTATTACTGATTGACGAGTCTTTGTTTTCTTCAATTGCAGAAGGTCCCAATTTTGTAATTCTATCCTTCTAGCAGATTCCATGTCCAGCCGGTGCACATTACCTCTACAGTTGAAAATTTGTGATAATAGAGCTTTGTTCTATATACCCAATTAAAGGGACTGCTAGTTCTGTCAGTTTTTATAAGTCGTGGAACCTAGTGTAGTTGATTCCAAAAATAAACCAAGGCACCATCCTCTAACTCCACCTAGAGCACTGATGGGTGTTCTTTGTTTGATTGTGCTAGTTTTAACGGCATTTATATTGTTGGTGTATTTTGGCTTTTGGAATGCAGTTGTCTTGAGGTTTTCAGTGTACACTACAGCAGAACCACAACAACATTCTTTTTTGGAATTTGGATAGCCTTGTGGCCTTTCCTATTCGAGATAATCAACAAGACTAAAGTGATCTTCTCGGGAGACAGTGTTCTAGCTAAAGAACGCGTTTTGCTTATTGCAAACCATAGAACTGAGGTAGACTGGATGTACTTATGGGATCTTGCCTTGCGAAAGGGGCGTAAGGGTTACATAAAGTATCTCCTTAAGAGCAATTTGATGAAATTACCAGTATTTGGTCGGGTTTTTCATATAATGGAGTTCATTCCCGTAGAAAGGGAATGGGAAGCTGATGAATCAACCATGCGCCAGATGCTGTTAACCTTCAATGATCCTGAGGATCCTCTTTGGCTTGCTGTTTTCCCAGAAGGCACAGATTTCACGTATTATTTTTTGCTACTTTTTTATTGTGTATTTTGTTCTGGCTGCTGTTTGGATTAATATTTTGTACAAGAAGAGATTGACTGCCTTTAGAATTCATTTCTTTATGCTTGCGGTTGTGATCTTGAAAGCCTTCAATTTTGCTGTGTGAGGCAGAGGATAAGTCTTATATTAAGCGAACTGGATCTGCTCATGGCTGGGATGTGTTCTTTTACATATTTAGCTTCTTGAAAGGGATTACTTTGTTCACTTTGATTGTGTTGATTGGGATTGGATGGTCGATCTTGAAGCCATATATGCAAGATAAAGAAAAGAAGGTTTTGATTATTGTGATCCCACTTCAGGTGATTGCCAATATAGCTCCTGATTGGATGACATGGAAACAGGTGTTCTTCCTTGTTGATGTTGTTTGCTGTTGTGCTGTGCTTTTCCCGATCGTTTGGTCTATCAAGAACTTGCGGGGAGGCAGCAAGGACTGATGGAAAAGATGTAGTGAACTTGATGAAGTTGACTTTGTTTAGACACTACTACATTTACTTTACAAGGGTTGTGTTTATGCATTGTAGACAATTACTTCTTATAAGTATTGATTGGATGACATGGAAACAGGTGTTCTTCCTTGTTGATGTTGTTTGCTGTTGTGCGGTGCTTTTCCGATCGTTTGGTCTATCAAGAACTTGCGGGGAAGCAGCAAGTACTGATGGAAAAGATGCAGTGAACTTGATGAAGTTGACTTTGTTTAGACACTACTACATTTACTTTACAAGGGTTGTGTTTATGCATTGTAGACAATTACTTCTTATAAGTATCTTTGGACTAGTGTGGTGGCAGGGGAGTTGGCTACACTGGCATTTTATGTGTTCACAGGGTACAAATTCAAGTCGGAGGCACACAATCCTTATTTCATGATTGATGATGAAGAGGAGGAGGCTGCAGCCGAGCAATTGAAGTTGGAAGATGAGTTTGAACTGTGAGCTGCCTATGTTTTATAGAGATATACAACATGGTCTATAGTGCTGTAAATCAGAAGTGTAACAATAATTATTTATTTCTGTTTGGCACATGTTTGTGTGCACGTGTATTTCTGAATCCATCTTATTCATAATATTATAAAAAAATATTCTCAAAATTTCAAAATAAACGCGTTTTCTATTTTTATGTTTTGAGAAACAATTTTTCAGAATGACAAAAAGAATGCATTTTCAACAATTTGAAAATAGACACTCAAAACACAAAACACAAAATGAATTCAAAACTCAAAACACAAAATTGAAATACAAAGAGAACAGCCTCTAATTGTTTTACTTAGAAGTCAAAAGTTCAATTCTTTAGACCCCCAGAATTTTGAATGGCAATTTTGAAAATCAATAAACTGTCTGGGTTAACTCGATCAAAATCGTCGATCAATTCGATCAAAGCCGATTTTTGACCGAGTCATGTGCATTCCTATTAAATTAATCTACCCGGTCCAGACAAGGGCCCGGGTCACTGATTTTTCGACCCGATCGACCGGTCCGGACCGAATTTTATAACTATGCAACCACCAATGCCGCATGTACCACCACCACCCCTACCTCCACCGTCTCTTCAAATCCATTACCGTCAATGCCAACACCGTCGTGACCACCACAACCACCATCTACACTCTTCACTACCGTGACCACCATCTCCACCACCACACCATCACCACCAACCAAAAATATTCCCTAACCTACCATTATCGCTGCCGCCGTCGCCTCCACGACTACCACCAATAGTCACCGCAATCACCACCAATCCACAGCCATTGCCACCCCCACCACCATGTCCATCACAACCGTTACCAACAATTAATCGGTCACAACCACCACCATATATGAATGTCGTCACCGACACAGGCACCACCATCACCACGCTACCGCTACCGCCACCACCAACACAAACACCAAACCCACCACCACGCCACCGCGAACACCACAACCACCATCTACACTCTTCACTATCATGACCACCATCTCTACCACCACACCATCACCACCAACCAAAAAAATTCCCAAACCTACCATCATCGCTGCCGCCGTCGCCTCCACGACTACCACCAACAGTTACTGCAATCAACCCAATCCACAGCCACAGCCACCACCACCACCATCTCCATCACAACCGTTACCACCAATTAATCGGTCACAACCACCACCATATATGAATGTCGTCACCGACACAAGCACCACCATCGCCACGCTACCGCTATCGCCACCGCCACCGCCACTACCAACACAAACACCAAATCCACCACCATGCCACCACCATCGCTAGCACAAACACCAAACCTACCACCATTGCTCACTGCAAGAAGAAGAAGCTATAGTGGTGATCTGAGCCACTGAACGTTGTTGTGCGCCACAGTCCGCGTGACACTGACGATCTAGCATTGAGCACAAGGGCACTCAGTTTGCCGCCAGATGTCGCTTCCGCCGGTGAAGATGAAGAGAGAATGATAAGAGAGGAGACAAAGAGAAGAGAAGAGAAAATGAGGAGGAAAATTCTAAGGTTTGTCAGTTTGGGATGAAATTGATTAGGTTTGGGATAAAAATTGTATAATTAATATTTAATATTTAAAAATGAAATATCTTGAGAAGATGGAGAGACGAGAGAAAGTGAGGAAAATGTTTGCCAGTTTGGAATTAAATTGATTAGAGTTTGCAATGAAAATTGTATAATCAATATTTAATATTTAAAAATGAAATATCTAATTTTTGAAAAGTGAAACCTTATATTTGAAATTTAAAATTGAATCTTGAAAATTCTGATTTTATGTAATTTCCACATGAAAAAATGCTAAGCCCTTGTCTGGAAGCCACTTTCGACAGACTTTTAACAAAATTCTACCTGTTATACAGTATAAAGGTCGCTGCATATATTGACCAAACCTAGCAAAATTACTGTTGTACCCTTTTGACATTTATTTCATTGTATTTGAGAGAGATCATTTTAGGAAATTTGTTTGATATTAAGTTTATAATGATGGCTTCATAGGGATTCACATTCCAACGGTCAAAGTATTCTTAAAACTCAGTAAGAATCATGCCCAGACAAGGGCTAAAATATGAATATGGCTTGATATTGTTAGAGATATCCGAAAAATGCACAATCAAATTTTCAATAGATTTTAATTGTAATAAAAATTTATAAGATGTATGATTAAAAAAATTTGAAAATCATAAAATGTGTTGTTAAAATTAATAATCAACTTTGATTTATAACTTTGTCAATTTTTAATCTACACCAAATATGGCCAAAGCAAAAACATTTACACAGTTTTATGAAAGTGGAAAATATACTGAACTGTCTAACTCGGTTTTCAAAATAGGAATGGATATAATCCTCACGCCATACTCATCCTGTAGGCACATTATTGAGAGATCATTTGGATTACGGAAGTAGCAATGGAAAATTCTTGATCGGATGCCCAACTACTAATTTCAGGCTCAAACAGTGGTGGTTGTTGCAACAATGATTGTCCACAATTTACTTAGAAAAATGGGAATTTAGATGAGGCATTCCATAGAGCGCAAGTGCCCGACGACAACGAATTAGAGATGGACATTTCCGATGAAGAAGATGAAATTACAGTCGAGTTGGATGCAATGATCGACTAAGACATGCTGTGGAAATAAATGCGAGATTACACGGCGCATATTGACTAAGATAGGAATTCCAATTTTTTATTTTATTTTTCATAACGTGACGTGACTTCATGTTACCTTAAAAGCAAAATTAAAATTCTAGATGGAAAATGGATATTTTTGTTTGGTTGTTCAATGTTTATTTTTTAAGGACAATGAAAAATAAAATTGCATGGTAAAACATGCCCGTCTGATTGTATAAAAAAGAAAAAAAAAAATCTGACAGCACGAAATTGACCCTAAACCGTTGGAAGTGGATGCAGCGTTGGTCGGGTGATTATTGAAGTGGGAATAAAATTGAACTGGCTATTTGCCTATGAGATACAAAAGTGACTCAGCCCATGCTCCATTAAAATTAGTTTTAGAAAAATGTATTTAAAAAAAATAATTTTTTGAAGAATGTATGATTAAAAAATAAGAGTAATATTATGTAGTCTCACTGAAGTTATAACCAGAGTCTAAATAGCGTTAGATGATAGGGTAAATAAAAGGTGACTCAAAAATCAATCATGCTACATGTATATCATCATTTACATTTTTTTTTTTTTTTACACTTCGTCACGTGACAATAAATCATTGGATAGTTTAAATTTTATACAATTTTATACAGATAAGCTCAGAGAACGTGTGGTCTTTTTTTTTTTTTGGCATGTAAAACAACAAAAAATCTTTTTTTAAAAGCGAACACATGGATCAAATTGAGAATTTTCAAAGGAAATTGCAACAAAATTTTTGAGTTGGTTAAATAACCCAAAACAGAGTAAAGAAGAAAACGAAGAGAAATCGTGATTATCTCCCGTTTTAAAACGAAACCCATATCATCTTTTGTGTTA
>CAIGRN010204880.1:0-12651 GCA_903798345.1 Fraxinus anomala | reverse complement strand
ATAATGAATATAATTAACAAAGATATATTTATTTTGAATTATTAATATGAAAATTTATAAAAAAAATTATTATTTTCGTAGTATTTTATTATATATTTATTACATCTGGTTCGATCCCGATTGAACCTTTTGACCTTTGACCCTTCACCTTTTTTCGGGTCGATGACTAGGTCGGTTTTTAAAACATTGATTTTAAAGTAAGCTAAAACTATTTAATCGACTTTGGAGTTTTTTTTTTTTTTAAATACAAGGAAGTAAAATCTTATGTCGAACTCATCCTTTTGGATGGAATTGATTTGAGACATGAGTTTCGATTTATAATTTACCAAAAAAAAAAGGGAAACGTAAATCAAATATTTCATATACTTCAAAAAGAAAAAAATACTACGAGTTTTATTTGAATAAATTCTTATATTGAAACAAATCTTATATTTAGAGCTTGTTTGAACTTTATTTTTTGTCCAAAATGTATTTTGAAATTGTATTTTAATGGTGAATATGTGGTTAAAAATAAAAATTTTTTTTAGGTTTACGTGTAATATTATTTTATTGAAAAATATGTGATTGAAAATAAGAGAGAAAAAAATGCATTTTAAAAATAATGAAAATCAAACGAGAATTTTTCATATATTAGTAAAAAAAAATTAATTAGTTTTGCCAACGGTCAAGTCCTTTAAACTCCTGCAGTGGAACTCAAATAACCATCCAATTCAGAACAGTAATTCAATTTTGAAAAAATCCTACCGTTATGCCCTTCATCTTCTTTATATATACCCTTGCCGCACAACAGATTTATCATTCAGACATTACCTCTCTCTCTCTCTCTCTCACACACACACACACACACACAATGGCTGCCATTGCCGAAACGCCAATTGTTGCAGACCCTGCACCCACAAAGAAAGGGAGATCAAAGAGGGCCCTAAAGCAGAAAAACCCTTCTTCGAATGAAGCCAACATAATGGCTGGAGCTGTAGTTGAACCTGCCCCCGTTGCAGCACTGAATTCTTCTGGGAAAGAGAACCATGAGAGCCTCTCGCAGCCGAAGTCCCAGAAGAAAACTAAGAAAGGGGCATCAAAGGCAAAACAACAATCATCAGAAGCGTTTTCTTTCGGGAAAGAATTGCAAGAAATGCAAGAAAAGCTCGAAAAGATGAAGATCGAGAAGGAGCAGACGGAAGAGCTTTTGAAGGTCAGAGAAGAGGACTTGAAGCAGAAGGAAGAAGAGCAAGAGAAACTCAAGATAGAGCTCAAAAAATTGCAGAAAATTAAGGAGTTCAAGCCCAACATGGTTTATTCTCTATTCATTTTCTCCCCCTTTTCTTGTATTTCGTTGTCAATTATAATGACGATTGTTCGTTCTTGTTAGACTTTCCCGGTCAGTTTCACGCTTAAAGATCTAGAACAAGAAAAGAAAGACAAGAAGAAGAAGGGAGATTTTTCTAAGAAAAAGCCATCTCCTCCTTACGTGCTGTGGTGCAAAGATCAGTGGAATGAGGTATATATGGTGGATATAATTTCTTCAAGAAACTGAAATTGAATTGAATTAGTACTCCGTTTTCTCATTTTTTGTTGGGGTTTTGTCTTCCTCAGGTGAAAAAAGCTTATCCAGATGCTGATTTTAAGGAAATGGCGAATCTTTTGGGTTCAAAATGGAAGACGGTAAGTGCAGAAGAAAAGAAGCCTTATGAAGAGAGATATAGAGCTGAGAAAGAAGTCTACTTGAAGATAGTCGGGAATGAGAAACGAGATCACGAAGCTTTGAAGCTCTTGGAGGAAGAGCAGAAACAGAAGACTGCCATGCATTTGCTTGAAGAATATCTTCAGTTCAAACAGGAAGCAGAAAAAGAAAACAAGAAGAAGACAAAGTAAAATATTATGAATTTCCTGTTTCTCTTTACTTCAGTATTTTCATTTGCTCATGTTTTGATTATTTGGTACAGGAAAGTAAAAGATCCCCTGAAACCAAAGCAGCCAATGTCAGCATACTTTGTATTCGCAAATGAGCGACGAGCAATTCTTCTTACAGAGAACAAGAATATCTTTGAGGTAAAAAGAAAAGTACTTTACTCGATCTCAGTTCGTCTTGATTTAGAGAACTTGGCTAATTGGAAAATTTTACGTGAAGGTCGCAAAGATCACAGGGGAGGAGTGGAAGAACATGACCGAGGCACAGAGAGCACCGTATGAGCAAGTAATTGAACTATTTCATAGTTGAAATTTCTTCTCCAACTTCAAATTTTGAAGTATTTTTCGTGGTGATTAACTCTGGGATTTTTCAGATGGCAATTAAGAACAAGGAACGATATGCGCAAGAAATGGAAGTATACAACCATAAGAAAGATGAAGAAGCGGCTAATTTGAAGAAGGAAGATGAAGAATTGATGAAGCTTCGAAAGCAAGAAGCTTTGCAATTGCTCAAAAAGAAGGAGAAAACAGAAAATCTGATAAAGGTTGTTACAATTTCTGCTCAAAAATCGATTTTTTCAATTATTCTGAAACTCTTTTAAATCAAATTCGTGATACTTAAACACGCAGAAAACAAAAGAAAACCGCCAAAAGAAGAAGAAAGATAAGGGAGAGAAGATTGTTGATCCCAACAAACCAAAGAAGCCCGCGTCGTCATTTCTTCTTTTCAGGTACAATTAGTCCACAAAAGGCATCAGCGACTTCATTGTATGTATAAAGTTCTTGATTACTGAAATGAGTTTCTACTGCAACATGCAGCAATGAGACGAAGAAAAATTTAATGGGAGAGAGGCCGGGAATCAACAGCTCTACTTTAAACGCGCTCATATCTGTGAAGTGGAAGGTACCATTCAGCACTCGATAATAGCTTAGGCATGTTGGTCTAATTTCTGATAAATATTTTCTTGCTTAAATTGTGTAGGAATTGGGTGAACAAGAGAAGCAAATTTGGAAAGATAAAGCTGCAGAAGCAATGGAAGCGTACAAAAAAGAATTAGAAGCATACAACAAATCTGTTGTAGAGACTGAAAACAAAAACCAGAAGCAGTAAAAGAAGGCTCTTTCTTTTGATGTTCAACAAATCTGTAGTACTGTTGAACATTTTTAAATTTCTAGGATTTTCATCACTGTAGAACGTTAAATTTCACAAACCTTGGAAGGAAAATCGGAATTGAAATGCCATGTTTTCTTCAGTACACGTTGGTTCTGTTCTTAGAACAACAAATTTAGTCTTATATCTTTGCTAAAATGTTAAGACGGACCGACTCGTTTAACTAACAATGGCATCACCTCTTAAATTCATCGTCCAATAAATTAATCACAACTCTATTGAATAATGTTATGGAAAGCTGGTGGCATTTAACACTAGTCTAATTAACAATAGATGCTCATCTTAATTGTCAAATGAATAAAAACCGACAAGTTTAAGTGACAATGGCATTACCTCTTAAATTCATCGTTTAAATTAAAAAAAAAGTATCACAACTCTATTGAATAATGTTATCGAGAACTGATGGCATTTAACACTAGTCTAATCAACACAATAGAGGCTCATCTTAATTGTCAAATGAATAAAAATGTATTTCAACTCGAACAAGGGAGCTGGTTTTTTATGCTAAAAGAGTTTGAACTTTTTAGCAGTGATATGGTTGATTGATTTGTGCGTGGAGTAAATCTTTACGTTGCGTCTGAAATATTAAGTAGTTAGAGAGGAGACAAGCATACTCTCGTTATTCACTCTACTCTACACGGTAGATTCAAGTTTCCAGACATGTACAACTTTTATAAATGGACAAATGATAGACGAGACTTGAATTCACGAATGGCTTGAGAAAGAGAAGCATTTCATGTTTACTGTCGTGTCAAAATAGAAAGCTATTTCTTCAACTTCAATAATTTTATTTAAAGTGGGCTATTCAATTTTATATATTTAAAATATCTACATCTATTCAATAACTTTTTAAAAGTTTTAAGTCTTATAAAATCACGAGATATTCAAAATATTAATAACTTCTAACGAATTTTACAAAATCCTTCACGAGCTAACTGTTAAAGTAGAAACTACAATTACAAAATTTTATAAAAAGTTTATCATTCTCACCCTCGAGATTTTGAAAGACTTTCCAAAAAAAAATAAAAAATAAAAAATAAATGTGCGCCATTCAGTAGTATCTCTTACTTATTTCATTCTATGAGCCCTACAGATGAAGTAGAAAAATTAAATACTACTCTATTCTACCCATCATCATCATCATCATCATCATCATCATCATCATCATTATTATTATTATTATTATTATTATTATTATTATTATTATTATTATTATATTCTCATATCATTTTTCTCCCTCTTTTCTTTTTCATTATTTTCTCCTATTTTCTATGAAAAATCAATTTGTAAATAAAAAATTCTTATAAAGTTTTTCTCTCTTTTTTTCGTAGTTTCATCCAATTTTTTTTGTGGAAAATGATCAATTTTTAATTAGAATTTTATAAAATATAGATTTATTTTGATTGCTTGTTTAAATTTAATAACTTTCACGGGTTTGGACATGTTAATAATAATGAATGTTATGTTATAAACTAGAGATAAAATAGAGAGAAATAAATAGATTTGTGTGTGCTTTATTGAGAACCAAAATCTAATATTTATAGGGAAAGATAATAGATACAATGATAATAATTTTTAGAACTGTATGTGTACAATTGTCATTCATTAATAAACTTACTATTTACAACACTCTCCCTTAAATGACACATTATAAAATATTAATTTTGAAAAAATCTTGTCAAGAAAATCTAGTGTGACAAAACCTAATCGAAGGAAAAAGAGTACAACCATTTCTCTAATTTCAATTCTTGTATCAATTCATCATTGTCTTGTATGTCAATATCTTCAATATTGCAATTTCTGAAATATGTCTCATGTTGTCTTGTATTGTCTTCAAATAACACCGTATTTACTCCACTCCATAATAATATCACTTGAATTATGCTTCAAGCATATTAAATCTTTCAAAGATAGTATTAAATTTATATAAGATAAATTATCTACAATCACATTTATTACATGCACACCAAATTTCATGCATTGTCACGCTAATGAAATAGAGACTTGTGATTACATTCGTCACATGATAATTTATATATTTATACAAGTTTTCGCGAAATTCATTAGTTAAAGAGTCGTACATTTCATATTACGACTTTACTTTTTTTCATTTTCATTTTGCTAAGTATAACCATTTTGGTGTTCAAACTGTAGATTCAGAAATTTAAGATTTTTCTAGTGAATTCAATTTTAGTATGAATGCGTCATTTTATTTGGCTAATCATTATTTTGATCGATATTTTTAAACGAATTTATTTCGATTCCTCGCTATTCATAATATGATGCAATACATTATGTGCAAAAGCGATGTCGAAAACTTTTTATTTTATTTTCTCTTTCGATTCTATTTTTGTTCCCATAATGACATAACTTATTGAGATATCTCAATTTTCAATATTTCAAGTTCGCGAATCTCTTCTGAGATTTTATAATTTGTTATGTCAAATTTACATCAAGAGTATATGCCTCCTTAATATGATCATTTTTGCTAATTGCTCCATTTTCGTTTAGAGTTTTTTATATTAGAATCGAATATCATCACGTTTCAAGCATGCCATCAAATATCATATTAATTAATTGTCATCTAAGACGTTAATTCGAGTTGGAGCATTTAAAGTTGGTGTGTGTGAGATATTGTTAATCTCATTGGCCAGTAAATGTATATAAATGAATTATCTTTCAATCTTCTGGTTTGAGTTATCTTTTGCGATGATTTAGATAATGATGTATTTGTACATTATTTTTAATTTAATTCTTCCCCTTAATGTTCAGAGAATTGTCCAGCCAAATTGACAATCAGCAAACCACTTCATAAAATACCACCCGTTAAGGCTAGAGATATTGTATAAAAGTTCAAATTACTTCTTTATTCTTAGCTTTATTTACTTGTCATTTTAGTGCATTGTGGTATATCAATTTTACATATATTACACTATCAAAATAAATAGATGAAAACATTAGGCTTTGACCATAAGCCAAATAGATGAATTATGATGTTGACATGATGAGTAAACCTTCCCTAAACAGAAATGTGAAATATTTATTTCTCAATTAAATTAATTGAAGACGTTTAACAAGTAACAATGTTAAATTATTTATCGACATCTCAACTAACACTTATCGAAAAGTTGAGATTTAGAATCACCAACATTAACAAGACACACCATCTTGATTGTATAATCTGAAGTTATGCTCATAATTTAAAATTTGAATAGTAATTTCGCAAATTTCACGTTGCAAACACCATGCAATTATCTAGTATATGTATCAAATTTATTAAATACAAATAATATTTAGATGGTCAACGTGGAGGATGATATGGCCCCATTTATCACCCTAATTAATTTTTAAAAATACAGGGAATTTAGTCCCTTAAATACAAATAATATTTAGATGGTCAACGTGGAGAATAATGGGACCCCATATATCACCTAATTAATTTTAAAAAATATAGAAATCCAGCCTCTATTTAGTTAGTGATTACCTATTTTCATGAAAGAGAAAAAACATAATATAGGATTTAATTGGATTAAAGAATCTCCTGATTTTTCATTGAATATCTATTTGCATTTTTAATTTCACGTCATTATTGATCTAGTGATGGACCAGCTGGTCATGTAATAATAGTACATTCAATTAATGAATTTCTGATTCAATATAGTGTTTGTTTCAATTGTATTACACACTTTAGAAATTTAGTAAGTTTCTCTTTAATTTAGTAGGGAATAAATTACAATTAATAGTAAAATTTTATTCTCACAAAAACGCAGTATTGACTCTTCTACAGTATCAAAACAATATTATTTTGAAATATTGCTAATAAAATAATATTTTTCAAGAATATTAATATATTTAAATTAATCAAAATTTTCTTCTAAAATATTAATATGTATAAATTTGTACTTCTTCAAGAACACAATATGGTATTCTTCAAGAATACTAATATGTATTATTTTTGTTTCTTTTGCAGCAATATATCAATATTTTTCTTGAATATTGAAAATTATAATTCATGTTTTTCGAGAGCAAGTAAAACTTAACTAGAACTTCAATACTGGTATACTACTTCGAGAACATAAACAAATTATTATTATAAGATATTTATTTGTATAAAAAATTGCTCTTCAGGAGCAAGAAACATAATATTTTTATGAAATATTATTATAATATTGTTCTACTTTAAGAGTAATAATATGATAAATTATCAATTAAAAGTGAACATCTAAGGCTATTTAAAGGCAAAATTAGAAAAAAAAAAAAAAATCCTAACATGCACGTAAATTCCATAATGAAGGCAGAATTAAAGGGGAGAATTAGGGAAAAAAAAATTCCAAACACTTATGTATACACTTGCACATGCACGCAAATCGACACAATGATGTAAAGTAGTTTGAAATTGTTTTGTGAAAGAGTGAATAGGATGAATTTTGTGAGATGGGTTTTTATCTACATTGCACGACAACATATTAAGTCATTTATTGTTTGTGAAAATGCTATATATCATGGTCTATAGCATTTTTTGAAATGCTATAATAGGTCATATCTCTATTATAACGTTTTATGAATGCTATTATAACATGTTATAAAAAAATTTTACATAGCATTTTATTAACGTAATGATTTGAGTATTTATAGCATTTTTTCGTGCAATCCTTTTTAATTTGACAGCATTTTTTGTAATAATTTTGACATTAACAACATTCTTTAATCGTCATGATTACATTATCAATAGCATTATTTTTCCATCATAATTTTTTAATACTTATAGCATTTATTGAATATAATTTATTATTTTCAGTAGCATTTTTTTATTATAACGTATACATATTACATAACATTCCTAATTCCTTAATTATCAAATGTAAATATTCAATATCATTATGTTTTGAAGTAAAAATATGAACAATAACCAAGCCAATAATAAATTCCAAACAACCATCAATATTGTTTTGTAGAAATTTACAAATGTGGTTGTTCAATAAAGAAATCTAATTATGTTATATCTCACACCAAATACTAGTAGAATATATGCTTGAAAATGTAATGAAAAAAATTAAATTAGAATCATATCATTCAAGTTCTTCAAAAGAAAATTTATTGAACTCTTACAACTTGTTTGGCGAACACATCCATCAAATCAATGATGCATTTAAATATGAAAATTAATAAAGTGATACAATTTATTAAATTTTAAAATAATGTAAAGTAAAAAAATTCAAAACTCTAATTAGTGACCAAAGATATTAGGGTATAAAATTTGACCTTAGTGTCTATGCTATTTACTCGATTACAACTTTGTCAAATGGCCATGCAACTATGGTACCAACACATTCTTCAATACAAGTTATATCAGAAGTAGGCATCCACAAGAATGCATCAAGTTTCATAGCTACATCAACCCAAACTCTCACAGCATTAGGTCATAGAGGAATGTGATGAACCAATATTTTTGGATAATTTGAAGACCAACGTCCTTCTGCCACCTCTTCTCTTGTTCTGGTCCAATCTAGTAGCTTACACTTATTGTTGAGTGTATTAGTGTTTACACTCTTCAACAGCACAAATTCAGGAGCCAGGTTATAGTCAACTTTAAAAATAAATATATATTATCAATGAAAATGAATGATAAATTTCACCGATGAAGACGGTAGTTGAATATTAGATAATTCTTCACTTTACTTTTCCTGAAACTACAAAGATAAAAAATTTCACAAACTAGTTACTAAATCATGTGAAGTAAAAGTGTTTATGAGTTATATTTCACTTAAAGGAACTTATTAACCTATTTTTTCAATAAGTCATTGATTGTCATCTCCATATCTACCACTTGAACCTTTAGATGATTTTGTTTTTCCTTTAAATGAGCTATATTAGACTCCCTTTGAGTTAATATGAAATACTTTGTGTAGCAAACTCCACCTCCAATCCCTTGTAATCGTCCACTATTTTCTGGACCAAGTACATTTAAAAGAACATCTTCTTTTATGTTAGTGTTAAAGGTATGTTGACTCGCATCTTTCAATTTTTTCTAAAAGACAATAAATAAGTGTATATGCGTGCACGCGTGCGTGCACAAACACATACAGCTAAAAAATAAATTATTTATACCTACAAGCGTCTCTTCAACAAGTTTGCATATAAGTTTACCATTCTTTTTTATATGTGATGTTGTTGAAACCTCCTTTTGACCTATAGAAGATGGATTGTTGCTCCTTTTGCTAAGAGAATGAAAAATAATATAATAAGAATCTAGAGCAAATGATTTACTTAGTCAAATTAAAGAAGGCTTGTGAAATATTACCATATCTTCACGCAATCTAGCAAATCCCTTGCGACTGCATGTGTGTGGAATTTGTTTTTCTCGAATTTCTCTAAACCTTTTGCTTTTAGCCTCACAATTAGATTTCCAAACTTATATAAGGTCAGCAATAATTAATCATAACTTAGTATAGATTTGATCTAAGTAAAGGAAAAATGAAAAATTTACCATAAATTCTGTACTTGTCTTCTCACAAATTTCTTCCATTGTTAGGGTTTAAGTATATTATCAGGTTTGAGTTTCATTCTTTCAGCTTCATTTGGTGTTTCTCTAATTCTTTTCACAAGTCGAGACTTTGATGCTCTCCAGAGTCCACCCATTTCTTCAAAAATACAATCTTTTTACCATTCTTGATTAACTTTGAACATTTGCTGCAAGTTATAAATTTTCAATTTAATGCAATATCAAATATATATTACGTTGTACTATATAACCACGAATTATTTTGAAGGATGTACCTAAATATCTTTTCACATAGCAAGTTTCATATTATATGAATGATATCGCCAACTAACAAGATTATAAGGTACAGTTTCCCTCACAAGACGGCCTAGAAGGGAAGACAAAGTGCCGATAGCGATTGTCCCATTTCATTAAACTTTACTTCAATTGGAACAATGACTTCGTTCAAATTTTTTATCTAGGTAGGGCTCTAGTTCTTTTGGACTTGTTGAATCTCTCCTTGAGATGGTGTAACAGTTTGTTGTAATAGACTCGTATCTTCCAATGTGTTCTATGGTTTTCATTACCACTCATGTCTACATCATCTTCTGGGGTAACCTCATTTTCAGGAGATTCCTTACTCATATTAATGCTGCAGAAAGACTAGTAGGAGCATCCAAAGAGTTAAAACGTTGTTGAAATGTGATGGCTACTTTAAGTTGTCCACTTGTAGTGTTTGTACTGATCTCTTTTTACGTGGAGCTTTCGAATCATCAACAACCTTCTTTCTGGTATTCACCATGATATCCAACCTATTTAAGAAAATATAAAAATCTTGATTAGCATTCTATGTCAGAAATTCAGAAAAATGACATAAAAATGAATAAACAAAACTCAACATTGCAAGGCAACAAAAAAATTCAAACAAAAATATAATATTAAGATTACAATGCTTCAAGACAAAACAAAAAAATACAAACAAAACAATGATTTTATTTATAAACAAAAATTTCCAATCATCAAATTAAAGTGTCCTCGCAGTCCCCTAGCTAACTTCCTCGTTCACATCATCAATGCTCAGTGAAACACTATTTCCAACATTGACTTCCTCATTCTCATCATATATTTCTTGATCATGAAAACCTCAAGGTGGTGCTTTCAAAAACAGATACCAGTTAGATAAATCATTTTCTCTCGAATAAAACACTTGTTTGGCCTATGATGCTAAAATATAAGGATCTTTTTTGAAAATTATTTTGACCTTGGTGTAAATTAACAAGTGTAAAGCAATCACCCACTTTAACATCGTTACCAACATTTGCCCAGTCACACTTAAATAGTGGAATCTTCATTATGTGGTAATCTAATGAAATTATTTCTCTAATGACTCTATAAAATGCAACAACATTAGAAAGCTCTACACATTGTTGTCACTTCAATTGATACACCATTATTTTGTGTAGATTTCTCAACGTCTTTTATTTGGAAACGTTGCTCTTCGCTAATATATCCAATGTAGGAGACTGCTTGCATTTTAGGACCATATGCCAGCCATTTTAGAACATATGACTCATTACTCATGGTGGAATCTACTTCAATCTGCAAAAAAGTTAGACATGTATCAGTGATATTTATATTCAAATAAATATTCTTATAATGAGAAGATAAGAAATTATCAAGATTATGTACAACCTTCTCTTTTAACCAAACTGAAAATTTCTCCATGTACATTTTCCAAAGCAAGCTTTCATTTTTGTCAAGGCTTCTATTGTTTCGCTTAAGCTCCTTTTTATGCATTCTAATAATAAGCAAGTTATCCGAGATTACAAATTAATATATATTTTCTATACTTACTAATAAAAAAAGTGAATGACTTATTCCAACTAAGGTTCCACAAAAAATGTATTGAATAACACGTAACGACGTGCTATCGCTAACATTTCATTATTTAAAATAATAAATTTTGGAGCAGGACGTCCCTCAGTAATTTCATTACTAACACAATCTTGATTGCGCCCCTCTCGATGATCAATTTCTCTTGTTTCATAAACTCGGTACAAAAATTCATGCACTCATCTGCAAGATAACATTCAGCTATGCAACCTTAGGGTCGTAGCGATTTCTCACATGTCCTTTGAATATCTTCAAATGTTTAAAATTAAACAAAGTAAACAAATTAGTATTAAGAATGAAATTATGTGCATAAATTTATCCAAATAAGTGTGAATTTCTCACATCTCAAAAGGATACATCCAACGATAATGAATTGAACTGCATAATCGTACTTCTCTTCCCAAGTGTACCACCAAATGTATCATGACATCAAAAAATGTAGGAGGAAAGAATCTTTCAAAACTGCATAAGGTTTCTACTACTTCATCTTCTAGTATTGCTATTTTCTCCCTATCAACAACAAATTGGCACAATCTATTGAAGAACGTACATAGTCTAAAAATTCCATTTCTTGGTCCTTTTGCATTCATCTACTGATAGACAGTTGGCTACATTTGAACTATACCCATCAGGTAACTTCAAGTTAACAATCTCTTACAAAATGTTTGTTTCTTTGACTTTGATAATGTATGTGGAGCAGTTGGAAGGTATATTCTATTACTTTGGTCTTCCAGATGTAACTCCTTCCTAATTCCCATGTCTTGTAAATCCTTACAAGCATTTAATCCATCTTTTGTTTTACCATTTATGTCTAACAATGTACCAAGGATGCTTTCACATACATTTTTCGCAATGTGCATTACATCCAAATTATGACGTAACGGTAGCACCTAATAATGTTACAAAGCAAAAAGATTTTGTTAGTTTCATTCAAAAAGTATATTCAGATAATTGAAAGAAATTGAATAAGAGTTGGAAAATGCCAAAATCTTACCTCCCAATATGGCAAGTTAAAAAAAAAAAGATTGATCTCTTTTTCCATGTTAGCATTCTCCCATCAGCTGTCTTTCTTTTTCGTTTCTGAGATTTCCCAAAATTATTGACATAATCTTTAAGAGTAACCAGAATGTTGCTACCGAACATAATTTTAGGTTTGCTTCCCTTTTCTTCATGTAGTTCAGAAACAATATTTCATTCA